>JAODUH010000383.1:0-13718 GCA_027564835.1 Typhlichthys subterraneus | reverse complement strand
TCGTGACACTTTTTCTTTTTATAGTCCAGGAGCGGCATGACGTCCCCACGCTCGAGTTAACTCCACCCAGAAAATCGACAGACAGAAAGTGAAATAAATATAGGGAATATTTTGCGATTCAAATGGAAGTTGATTTTCAGTTTGTATGTTTATATTAAGCCTTTACATCCTTTAATGACATGTTAAGACTAAAATGACTTATTTCCCTTGACTATCCCTTTAACTTTACAGTGTAACGTTAGTAAGCAGCAGACTTTTCTCTGACTCCTAAACAGTGTTTTTTACATGCTACATTACATGAAAGCAAACTGGTGAAATTAACCAATAACCTTTTCTTGTGATAGTTGCTAGGTAGAATAGTCTGAACTTCTTTACAACTGTGTCATGGTGCAGACACATCAATGAGGAAAATGATTGCACCATGCCAGTATCTTCCACGGTCAAGTGAATGTGGGCGTGTTTGATTCATTAGCCAATAATATTTTGATATTGGATGGAGAGGTGTGCGTTCTGCGAAGATTTGAACATCATTCGACTATTTCCGAATACCCCAATTGTGAGTTATGCTGCTATGTGGTAACTTGATTGTGACTAGCAGGCTGAGCTTACCACCAAACAAATTGTTGTAGGCTACCGTACCTTACCCACCGTTACAGTAGGACTTTTATTAGGCTATAGAGAATCAAGAAAAATGCAACTTAATATCAGTGCACTAAATATACAGTTTTAGATACATATTTTTGTGTGAAATGGAAATATCACGTGAAGAGGACCGGACGCTGATTTAATATCGAGAATGCCATTTCTTCAAAGGACACCAGTAAGGCTAGTACAACAGCTAGGCTATCTTAATTGTTGTCCCGGGTAGTATTGCTGCAGTGGGAAATGGCTGTACTTTTAAACTTGGATAAACTTGTTTGAAGTCTACATTGCGTGAAAGCAACTGTAAAACACCTGCACGTCATATACTGTGGCTGCACGCATGCGTCAGAATGACATCTGCCACGATGAGAGAGAGCAGTGCCAGAGAGATACGGGTTGAAAACATTCATCTTGTTTTCAACATTGCATTATAGATGAAAAATTTGAACATCAAGAAGTATTTGTGGACGCTGACGGACCTGTTTAAACTAGGAGTTTCGTTCCCATGGCAACAATAATTAAATGATTTGAGCACTCTGCTGTCTTTTTTGAGATGTGGCAGACTAAAGAGAAGGATATTAAATTGTTTCTGAAATTGCGGAGTTTTGAACAACACCGGTCAAGCTCTAATGCTTTCGACGAGCTGCTTTCAATGCGGGAGAATGATCACCTCTCCCTTCAACACCAAAGGGCGCTCTCTCCATCCCCCACACTGGACATGCATTGCCAAGGCTAGGATAGCGAGAGCGCGGGACGCCCACGCCGAGGGGTAAAAACATTCCATAGCCCTCCATTGACTTTGAATTGCATTAAGATAACGTCATTTCTGACTTTCTGAGAAATGTAAACCTACCTAAAAGCTGTTGAGTGACAGGCTGCACTACCCACAAGGTAAAGAACCCAGAACTAAGATTTTTTTTATATCTAGGGGAGAAAAGCACATGCAACAAAACGTGAGGCATGATGGGGCATCATCAGAGGAAAAAACATACTGTAGGTCAACTACCTCCATGGCTCCACCTATCATCATCTGGATCTACTAGAGCAAACACACAGTCAGCACTAAGAGACATCTGGTTAGTACTGGGGTTTACCCAGCATTTACCTGTAGTAGCTTGTGTTCCTGGGTTGCTAGCTCCAAGTAATGGGCTTCATCTCTGGACACTCTGTCCAGCCGATTCCTCACCTCCTTCAGTCGCTCCTGAAGTGCCTCCAGGTTGGCATGGGACTCCCGTACCATACCTCTGGCCACCAAGAAGTCTGTCTCTGCCTGGTGCACGCACGCACGCATGCACACACACACACACACACACACACACACACACAGTAATGGTTATTTAGGGAATGTTTTAATGGAAAGAGTTCTGATATAGAGGTCAGAGTGTTCTGTGTAATATTGGAACCAATAAAGTCAGCTGACCTGTGTGACCTTGGCCTGAGCATCACGGACCTCGTTGAGGCCCACAAACTCCTCATACCTCTCCCACCAGTAGTTGACAGTGGCTGTGGCTGACTTGGCTGACGTCTGACCCAACTTCTTTCCCAGGTTGCTGACATGCTGGAGAAGCAGATGAGACACGATGTACAGATCATCGTGTCAATTACATTATTAAAAGGTCTGTGTGCTGTCCCTTAAGAAGCTGGAAAAACAGGCACAGGACTTGCAAGGCTATGTTATGAAATATGGCATCTCCGAAACGATCTGTCACAGAACAAAACTACAGCCCATAGTATACTGTCTCCTTCAGGTGAACCAGCTGTTGTATAACTGCTATGTGAGTGCAATATATAGCTTCTTGCACTGTAGTGTGCGCCAGCCACTCAAAAAGAGTGCTGTCGCATGAAATTGTCAACCGTGTCATGCGATTCTTACACCCTATATTTAAGTGGTGTTTGTACTGAATAAAACAAATGGGGTTCTGTGTGATGCCACTGAATCCTCTTCCTTTTCTACCATTTGTTGCATTTGGAGCAGAATATATGGAAATATGTTTTAGAAACCTCAACGACAAAAACACTGAAAGAATACATCAAGCAATTACGTTTGAAACTCTACTGTAAGAGGAGGGAAACCTAATGGCTTTCCTCTACCTGTAAGACGGCCAGGGTGCGTTCTTTCACCACCTGAGCTCCTCTCTTCTCCTCTGGAGGAGAAGAGTTATCAGGCTGTAGGTGGCTGCTGTAACATCGCCCCAGAGGCACTATTCGTGAGGGACACCCAGGCTTGGAAAGGCGGTATGAACAACAGGCCCCATGAGTCCATGACAGGAGCTGAACACTTTGGTACCTACAATAATCATAACGGCAATAATTAACTATAAAAACTACAATATGTCATTATTTAAGGCAATAAAATAAACAATAATTATATCCTGAATAATTAACACTGAATTTTGTTTAAGCAGAATGTTTTGATATACCTCATTGACATGAACAGCATTCAGGAGTAGCTAGATTAAATATTCAACCAGGGGGGCCACTGCTACAAAGTAGACATTGGAACAAGGACCTATGGACTTATAAAAGAGTAAACATTGCGATTTAGTAACATATGCATAAATTGTATAATCCGTGAAAAGTTACTAATACTCTCGAGACATTACACTATGTCTACGGCTATAGTTAGTAGCTGCACTTCCCTTGCAGTTAATGAAACCTTTGACATTGTTAGTACCTACCTACCAGAACATGTCATCTCACGATATTGTCATGGTATTCATACCTGTATTGTTTAAAGTGTGTCAAATAAAGATCAGCAACATTTGCGTTATGAACGAGCTGGCTGATGAAGCTCTTACCGGTTCATTTAGTTATGGTATTTACAGTCAGGCACCTAAAGCACCTAAACCTTCTACACCCGGGTCAAACGTCACAGGGGTCCTCATAACAACGCGGATTATAGGATACTGAAGCTGGTGACGACCACACAAATCCTTTAATTATTACTAATATATAATCGCACAAAAGAGCGTTTGATATGTCTGGGAGGGAAGGTGAGATTTTAAGTAATCTGGGGATCCTTGCAAAACACTTGTCATGATGAAATCTGATTTCGTTTTGTAATTTGAAGACATGGTATGATGGCTGGCTCATTTAGCTTCGTTATACTGCTGTAGCATCAGCGCGCCCACACGTTAGCGTTGCTTTTTGCCCCGCTGCTTAAATGTGAGCTAATATGTTAATATTTTTTTAGGAGGCAAAAAGAAGCCACTGAAGGCCCCCAAGAAACAAAACAAGGATCTCGACGACGTAAGCATCATGCTGTAAAATTCACTTGTATTAACCGTGATACTAAATTTAATCATGGAGAACTCATATCATGCGTATCTATACATAATTATATAAAATATAATTATTTTAAGCAATATTGGTGATATTTTATTTATTATCACTATGCCATATAGTGGGATTTGTAATCTAACACTGCATGTAGCATCTACAAAACTATTTGAATGGTCTCTTAGATCCCTGAAATGTTTCCCCTACCTGTAACCTTGCTCTGTCAATCTACTTATTATTATTAATTTGTTTTAAATGTCTCTACAGGAAGACATGGCTTTCAAGCAGAAACAGAAGGAGGATCAGAAAGCCATGGATGCTTTGAAGGCCAAAGCATCCGGAAAAGGACCTTTGAGTAAGGAAAAATACAATTTACTAGTGTTTGTATATCGATCAGCCATAACATGACCATTGATAGGTGAAGTGAATAACGCTGATAATCTTATCATGGCACCTGTCAGTGGGTGGGATATATTAGGCAGCAAGTGAACATTTTGTTCTCAAAGGTGAGGTGTTAGAAGCAGGAAAATGTAGCCTAGTGAGACCATCTTGATCTCGCAAGCTTTCAGTTTCACTTCACCTCGGGAATCAGTCTGGAGAGCTTGGAAATCGAGGTGATTAAGGTCGGTAAGTCTCGTGTGTTGCCAATCAGCATCATAGTTTAGCTACGGACATGGTTTAGGTGTGATGCAGGCGACTTGGAAACCTAGAGAAAGCCTAGAGATAATACAATATAGCATCAGTTTTATTAGAATTTATTAGAAGAGAAAAGGCTTTTCTCAATGGAACAAATGTTTTCACTCATCCCCCGACTTTTCTACTGCAAGAGTGGATAACAGACTCGCTGGTTCACAGGTTCGTACAATCACGTGCAAAGTATTTTTTTGAAAGCGCCTGCCCTCTTGAATCCGTTTCAATGGATGGCTCCTCAGATAGATGTGTCTTAAGAGACACAGATATCTGGTCTTGTCAGGTTAGGAAAAATGTCTGAGCGACTTTGACAAGGGCCAAATTGTGATGGCTATTCTCCTGATGTGGGATGTTCCCAGTCTGCAGTACCTATCAAAAATGGTCCAAGGAAGAAAAAGTGGTGAACCGGCGACAGGGTCATGGGCGGCCAAGGCTCATTGATGCCCATGGGGAGTGAAGGTTGGCCCCTGTGGTCCGTTTCAACAGATGAGCTACTGTAGCTCAAATTGCTGAAAAGGTTCATGCTGGTTCAGAAAATGGTTCAGGAATGGCGTGAGAAACAATGAGTTCAAAGTGTTGAACTCATTGTTTCTCAATCCAATCGAGCATCTGTGGGAGGTGCTGGACACACATGTCCTATCCATGGAGGCCCCACCTCACAATGTACAGGACTTAAAGGATCTGCTGCTAAATTCTTGGCGCCAGATACCACAGCACACCTTCAGGTGTTCAAAAAATGTACTATGTATTGAAATAATCCAGATTTAAAAATCCTAATTTTTGCTATCCGGGATCAGGTAATCTGTCTTCATTTTTTTTACATCAGTTTTTCAAAGTAACATTGGATTGGATCCCCCTGATCCAGATTCAGACTTTGTAAGATTACCAAATTGGGCTACTAGCTATGTAAAGAACAGGTGGAATCACCAGCGTCGGGTCAATTTACATGTTCTTATTACAGACAGCAGAGCCCTCATCTGACCCACAACAAAAACAAAATAAATGCATTATAATATAGTGATGCATTTTTTATATATACATACACAGAATTTTTTAAGCAGTTTGGGCTTATTGTCTACTTGATCTACTTTATCACTGGTTAAAGGTAGTGTCATTCTGTGGCACTTCCTCAGAAGCTCCCCACACATGGGAAGTGCTTTGCCAAGTCTAGAATAGTGTTGAGTGGTGCAGTCTGCATCACTTTTTGTGTTCCCACTTACAGAGCTAGGGCTGTGTAGAAACACCAGAATATTTCTTCAGAAGCTAGTGGGCCGTGAGAAGATATTCACTGTGACAAATAAGCGTAGTACTTTACAATTACCAACTCTATAATCAAGTGAAAAATATTAATACATATACAGGAGCATACTATATGATACAAATGTTATACTACTATAACAATTTAAAATAATATTATGTTCCTGAAATCCAACCTGAACTACTTTCAACCCTTCTGCTGGGATCAGAAAAATCCCCAAAAAAAATGTATAATTTTATTTTATTTTTTTACTAAAACATTTTTAACAACACAAACTGAATGTTTGAGCCGTATTAAAACCAGATTGAATCAATTTTCTTGTTTTGAACAATCGGTTCTCAAGGTTTGATCCAATCCGATAACTGAAATCCCATCAGATTACTTTTGACAACTGGTCCCAAGAGGTCTAGTGGAGTGCATGCCTCGACGGGTCAGGGCAGTTTTGGTGGCAAAAGGGGGACCTACACAATATTAGGCAGGTGGTAATAATGTCATGGCTGATCTGGAACCTGTTAAGGTGTTCTTAATATACACCGATCTTGTATGAGCAAGAGTTATCCTGTGTATTCGCAAGCCTATAAACACATTCACACATAACAGTATTTACATATAGAATATGTTTTGGAATGACACACTATGCTCTCTTCTCCCTGTTCTTTCTTCCCCCACCCCTTCTTTACTTTCTCCCTTCATTCTAATAGCTGGTGGAGGGATCAAGAAATCTGGGAAGAAGTAAAACCAGATTTTGAAGATTGCAGTTTTTTTTTTTTTTTTTTTTTTACTGAATCCCAGTTTCTGCTCAGATGATACGCTGTTTGTGTATAGGAATACGCCAGTTTGTTTTGTGCCCCTAAAGCCGTCATTCTCCCAGTCTTCCCATGTGTTTGGGAATAGTCTGTGCATTGGATGATTCCTGGTTAATAAACGTGGCATTGCTAATAACACATCCAAGCACCGAATCCTCTTGTCAGCTGTCACCTGATTGACATATCACCACACAGTATTTATCTGTAGACCTACTTTAACCAATGTCTGTACCGTTTGAGGGGAAACTGATATGTTTAGTAAAGGTCTCTGTAGAAACACTTGATAAAAGGGTTTTGGTTCATGTGCCGTGAAAAGTTTTTTTTTTCTGAATAGGTTTTGTGTAAAGGAGGAGTTATTATGATTATTAAAGTTTTCTTTTGTAAATATGGATAATTTTTGTATTCTGTTGTGGTTTGAAACATCAACACTAAGTTCTGACATGTACTTAAATCGATGGCTTCGTTTTTTTCCCACTGCTATTCTGTGGTACTTGCATATGGTCTGTAAAGGCCTTGCCTGTTTAAACTCAGAACTCACAGCATAGATCAAAGACACTTTGAGTTAAATACATATTGGGCAACAAAATAATTAATTCGTCCCTATAATATATTTCTAATACTGGACCTTCCCATTCTCATACATTGCGCACCTTACGCGAGACTTCTAGAAGAAACCCTCGCCTGCTGCTTTCCATTCTCTAAAATAGAAACCGTTCTGCAGCCGGGTAATATAACCAACTACATGAGTGCACTCAAACATGTATATGACATACCGTATGTCGCCTACATTTTTTTTCACACCATACATTTAGCAATTAATAGTTACTTCATATTACAGACCAAACGCGGTATATAAATTACATGACACTATAACTCTTTACGTTTGTTTGTGTCGGTGTTTAACCATAGTTTTAACAGAACATCTTATGTATCCGCGGCATGCCTGCATGCATAAATGAAGTGCACCCAGCAGAGGACCGATGAACTTGCTAGAGACAACCAGCAACTTCCACTGGACTCCCCTGTTCTCAACGTGTGTTTGGTTATTACATGATCAGTGAGACGAAAATAAGCGTGCAAACCTGGAGCCAACACACATTTACAGCAGTAATTAATTAAAGCATAATCAGGCGAGGTCCTGCGTTAGTTGGGGTTGGTCAGTATTTTACCAGCAGTGCATTTTACCTAGAAGCCGGTAAGTGTTGCTTTCTAATATTAGCTCTCACTACTTAGCATGCTACTAGCATAGCCGCATAGTCCATATATACATAAGTTACAGGTAACTCCGGGAACATACTATTATTAAGCAGTATGTTAACTAGCTAAAGTAGCTAACGTTAGCCTAGCTAGCAACGTTGGTACGGTCCTATGACAGTACCGGTACCTGGACATTCATTCTACAGAAGTCTCAAGCCATCTCTTTGTTTAGTATCAGCTGCACCAACACCGGTACGGTACCGTTGTAACATTAATATATATGTACGGTACCGGTACTGTTTTTCATTTTATTTGTCAGAACAGCACGGTACCGTACTTGAATATTGACACGGGTACAGTACCGTACTGAAAGTGAAAAGGGATTGAGACTATTTTTACACACACAAACGATATCTTATTAACGTGTAATGTATCCTATGACTGTATCACTATCATAGTTCCGGGTCAGGACAACATTGTATAATTCATATATTTACATACTAACGTACCACAGTAGATTATTGAATTAAATTACAATAGAGTCGATAGTACCTCTACATACCACTCTGAGATACAGTTGGCTATACCACTTGATGACACTTAACCATACTTTCTGGGGGTGTACAGACTGATTGAATGACATCTCTCTGACCACCTTTGTCAATTGTGTTTCACCTTCTGTAAAATTGGTTATTTTAAAGGTAAGGTCAGCGATGCTGGAGAAAGTTAAATATAGGCTGTTGATATTTTCACTCTGTCAAAACAAAAACACCTCTCCCTTCAATGTCATAGGGTGTTCAATCAGAAGCTCTGTATTGCCAAGACCAGGATAGTGTTGTGTGGTCTGCAACACTTATATTTGTGTATACAGATCCAGGGTTGTGTAGAAACACCAGATTATTGTTGTCAGTACACTAGCACACAGAACGGACAGCTGGCATAATGTGAGGAGATATTTGCTGAATATGACAAAAAGCATGTTAACTTAGAATCACTGACTCCACCTTTTAAGTACTAACGTCAACCAAAGAAAGATTAATCTGAATTTCTGAAATATGCAAAACACCATTGTGGGTTGTACATATTGAGTTCATCGTTCAATACTGTACCATCTTGACCCTGTCCTGTGTTACTGTACATCTAATAATACATTAAAATATGATTATAATCTTCTAGATTAAGCATAATGCCTCAGAAACGCAAGAGTAAATCATGGCTGGACTTGAAAAAAGCAGGTAATGAGTGTTTCAAGGCGGGCCAGTATGGTGAGGCATCTGAAATCTACAGCCAGGCTATAAAAGAGCTGGAGAAGTCTGGTAAATATCACTCGGCCTGTCTGATAGTCTGTTACTGTCTGTTGGTCTGTCTGTAGTATAATAATCTCAACAGACATTGTGTAAGCAGGTCAGTAAAGTGCCTATATTAATTTTAAATTAATTCTTGTGTCCAGGGAAGAAGAGCCCAGAGGATCTCAGTATTCTGTACTCTAACAGAGCAGCCAGTTATCTGAAGGATGGAAACTGTGCGGAGTGTGTCAAAGATTGTAATGTGTAAGTTAGTATGACACCTTGTTTTACATTTGTCTTGTATTTATGTTCTTTTCAAACCAGCAGGTTCCATTCTAAATATTTCAGATCAGCTGTGGGTCTTAAATGCTGTATCGTTTCTGTTTTTACTAGGTCTCTGGATCTGGTGCCTTTCGGTGTCAAGTCCCTGCTTCGCCGAGCAGCAGCCTACGAGGCTGTGGAACGCTACAGACAGGCCTACGTAGACTACAAAACAGTCCTACAAGTAGATTCTAACATACCAGCTGCTCACGATGGAACAAACAGGTAAAGTATATAGTCTAAAATTAGATTAACACATTTTGTGTCGGTTTCAAAGACGTGGATTAAGCAAAACGAAAAATTCAATGAAGATCACCATTGGAAAAAAGTTTTTAGTCTAGGACAAGGCTTTGTCTAGGCAACCCATGTCTGTGTTACTTCACCCCAGCTCTGAGCCTGACTCCACCCATTGCACAACTGAAACATGCTAAAAATGTAGTCAATGAGCTGCCTTATGGGAGAGGAGGGCCTGAGAGGGGGACCCCATTAAAATTAATTTGAACATTTCAATTTCATGACGCACAAGTGAATGCCAAGTACAGCTCGCCAGGTCCTGGGGCAATTTTTAAAGGATATGACGTGTAGAGCAATTTTCAAACCATAAATAAAAAATTAAAAAAAGGGAATATGGTCAATATTTACACCAGCCTTGTCTCATCACAGTGCAGTCCTGTTTAGGTAACAGCTAAAAAACACAATTTAGGGTGCACTCTTACACTAACACTTGACTGTCAGGCTAAAATCTAAAACATTTCCATATAAAATGTGTGTGTGTGTGTTTACCTGCTATTTATGAATGACTGCAGTAACTATTCAACATACTACTGCCTATTTACGAAAGCCTTTCACTTTGCATTTTTGATCGTTATAATCTGGTGTCTGTTCACGGCACAGGCTAGTGTGATATGTAGGCATCACATGAGACTGTTCGTCATTTACTACAGATTTGTGCTATTTCGGCCAGATCTCTCTGGAAAAAGTGGCTTTAATCTCGATGAGATCACCTGGTTCAATCCAGTGGAACAGGATGGTTGGACATTGTAGCAACAACTATAATATACAAAAGTGAAAAGCAGAATAACGCTGTATTCCCCTGCAGGATGACGAAGGTTTTGACAGACATGGATGGCCCTTCCTGGAGAGAGAAATTACCCATCATCCCCACTGTCCCCATGGAGATCCGAGAGAAGCTTGCCCAGCATGTGTCACACAACCTGGCACAGCACAACGGCTCCCGGAACACACCCGCTCCCGGTAGAAACGCAATGCGCACATTTCACACTGCCTAATGGTGCCTGTCGACATGTGCATGTTTTCTCCTTAACAACAACATAGCACCTTACACAAACGTGTTTTTGTTCGCAACTCCTCTTTCTTGGTGAAATCCCCCATGTGTGTTTTGGTCTCAGGCACGAGCCAGAGGTGAGTGCTGTATCATGCACACGGCAGCATTAACCTGCCATTAGGCCCTGGGGCTGAGAGGTTTCGTAGCCCCCCCCGTCACAATAAAACAATACAAATGTATTATAACCACGTTTTTCTGTGCAGTGCAACAGTAAGCTATTTGTTTCTCTCTGGAGACAGCTAATCTTACTTTTTTTTTTTTTAAAAGCACGACAACACAAGCTGCACAGGCAAGCAATGGGTAGGCCTACCGTCACACATGCTAAATTAACATCAGCCAGTGTTCGCCTCCCAATCACTTTCATTACATGGGAGCGAAGAGGCGAAAACCATCCTATGGTGATGCAAAATCGCATCTTCCCTTCATCCAGAGTTCAACACAGGTGAACTTTGACTGTTGAATTCACAGCCTCAAACAACAGCAAGGACGTGTGTGTGTGCAATTGGCTGTGTTTTTCTTCGCAAGGCAGGGTGGATTGTGGTGTGAACCATAGAAATGTCGATCCAGACGGTTTTGTACTAAGTTTCTAATGATAATTACAAACCCCTAAACATTTTCCTGACGAAAAACAGGCGTGCTAAAGTTATGTCTGACGGTGACCAACAACCTCATACCAACTGGAAATCTGAGTTCTGTGTGTGTCACCTCTTGCACTGCCCACATTCAGCACCACAAGACATGAATGTCACATCAGAAGGCAATGGTGCATCGCCTGCCCAGTTTTACATTCACATCTGACCGTAGGCCTACCCTTAATTGAAGATTTTCTTACCTTTTTGATTTTCTTACCTTTTTAGAAGTGCTTTGTCTTTGTAGAAAAGCCATGATTGTCGCTAAAATCCAACTCACTCTGAGTGAGGTCATTTGTGTGACTGGTGGAGGGATTTATTACGACTCCAGATTAAGTCACCATAGCTCCCATTCACATTAATTTACGCATGTTTTCGGCAGACTTCAGTGGATGTGCAGAATATCCTACTGACATTCTTGTCTCCACATTCATCAATTCGGCATTCACAAACCAACAGATAGTATGTTGCATAGAAAGCAACTAGGAAGTAATTGAGTTAAACTGTTTATTGGATATTCTTCTTTCAATTGGGTTATGGAATGGTTTACTGCCTACTACCCCCCCCCTGCTTCCGAATGAAATTTCAATCGTGGAGCACTTACTCTTGAGGTGTTTATACGGCGCATTTTCATTGGTTTTGGGCTTTTACCCTGATTCTAATCAGAATGGTAGGGTCCAATGTAAATGCTTTGATTTAGCCAGCCACTACCCTCTGTCATTAACTGAATGGGCTACATCCATGGATTGCTACGTACAGTAGATCACATGACAAAATTATTTACATTATGATAGGCTTCCAATGTGGGTTACTTGTAAATTTGATCAATCCGCAACCAAAACCATGAATATCAAGTGATGGACAGAAAATTTAACAAATTACTAAAAAAAATTTCATTGCCTCATGATAGGCCCTGGGGTTTAAGACCAGGTTAGCCCGTGCATTAAATAAAGCGGGCTTGCGTGCACAGCACAACCTTTACTGTTGTATTGCTTTTACAGTATGTAGGCCTAACTGTTTTAAAAAAGTAAAGAACTATATCCATAACACTTCATTAAATACCTGCATACTGTAGTGTACAGTTGTAGCGTAGCAGTCGTGGCTTAGACCTATGTTGTGACGGTATGTGTCACACAAGTAACCTATGTAAACTTCAATATCATGATGGCTCGCTGCATTGTGTGGCATCTTCTCTTGTGTATATATTATTAATATTGTATATGTTATATCTAAGCAGTGCCACTCAACTGTGAAGTTAACATAGCGGGTTCTGTAGAAAGTGTAGAGACAAAAGTTAAACCTTTCATGATATGAAAAATGGGATGTCGGGACAGTTAAGGTGCGCTTCAACCTATCAGATTGTCTGTCGAACCTGATGTAAAACACAAACTGCATATAAAACACATAATGTACGAGGAGTGCCATGAAAGCGCTCATCTAAATGAAATGTCTACATCAACTTCTCCTATCAGCTTCCAGTCAACAGGACATAAAGAGGGGGCAGACACTGAAGGAAGAAGGCAACGCATTGGTCAAGAAGGGAGAATATGTGAAAGCCATTGACAAGTATAGCAAGAGTCTGACTCACAATCCCACAGAGGTCACCACCTACACCAACAGGTAGGTGTGCCCTCTGAAAACCCCATTCCACTCACATGGGCTAAAAGTGTCTCGAAGGGGCGGTCCAGAGGTGTTATGTTTGCCCGTATTTCTTCATCATTACATCGACATATAGGTAGAACTCCCAGTATGTAGTGACTTCTCTACACTTAAGTACAGTAATTAATAAATTCACTCATGACCAAATTATATGGAGCACTACCGGGTAACTGTGAATTTACAATTATTATTAATTAGATTTATTTCTAAGGCCTTGTTCAGACTGACATCTTTAAATCAGATGTTTGGCTTATCTAGTATCCATTTTGAACATCTGAAAATCCCATGAAATTGAATTTATGCTAATCAGATCTAAACCATCCAATCCCTGTATGTCCAAAGCGAGAGCTGTGTATGGATTCTCGGCAGTAAGTCGGACTCGTTTCAGGTGGGGGTTGGTCTGCGCCAGGGCTGCGCTTTTTCACCAATCCTGTTTGTGATTTTCATGGATATCGAGGCGTAGTCGTGGTGGGGAGGGGTTGCGGTTCGGCAGCCTAAGGATCTCATCACTGCAGATGATGTGGTCCTTATGGCATCATCGGCCCGTGACCTCCAGCACTCACTGGATCGGTTCGCAGCCGAGTGTGAAGCGGCTGGGATGAGGAT
>JAODUH010000382.1:0-13719 GCA_027564835.1 Typhlichthys subterraneus | reverse complement strand
TAAGTAAAGTAATATTATTACTTTTTGAAGGAGTAATAAGTAAATAGTAACTTATTACAATTCCTGAGTAACTTTCCCAACACCAATAGCCAATATAACCAATTTCACCCCCATTTTGCAAAGAAGCTTTATTAGTATCATAAGCCTTTAAGTCCATAAACAGTAAACAACACCCCCAGAACACTACCACAACTTTATGAAGTTTATATACTTTTCATACAGTCGGCCTGTGAGCTACAGTATTAGTGGTTTATATAACAATAAATTATTATCAATGACATTATACATGCGCAAACAAAATAACTAAAAGTGACAGATTAAATCATGCCTGCAGTGTGTGTGTGTGTGTGTGTGTGTGTGTGTGTGTATGTTGACAGAGCAGCAATAATATTCAATGAGAAAAGTTGAACTACAGGATATTAAATCTGAAAGTGATACAAAAATGCACTTTACTGCATTAATAGTCCATTATATTTTGAATTGTGTTTTCCTTTACATAAATAAACACATTTACACCACACATTGATGCAGAAAAGGCACAAATTGGTGCATAAATATTTGAGTGGCAATCAGTATTTTCCCCGGCTGTCCACTAACCCTAGAACAGTATCTGGGGGTTGTCTCACTCGACTATAGGGAGAGGTAGAGAAGAGTGCCAGTCTCTTAGTGCACTTTTGAAAGTAAGTAAAATGCATTTATATAGCACCTTTCACAGATATAAATCACAATATGCTTCACAATAAAATGAAATAAAATAAAATAAGACATAAAAATACAGAAAGAAGAAAAAAAACATCAATCAGCCATAACAACCCTCGTCTAATTAAAAGCCTGTTTAAATAACAATGTCTTCAACTGCATTTGGCCCTCCTGTACTCCAGAGCAGGTCCATCTCGGGTGCGGCTCGTTACAAATCGCGTGTGTTCTATTCATATAGCCAAAGTGTTTTCACAACACTTTGGGAAAACAAGGGCATGTCCAAATTGAATAGTGCACCTTTTAAACTATGCGTTATGAAAGTTAGTGTGGTGGGATTCATAAACATAAAAACATCTGAATTTAATCAGAAACAAGCCAAAGGCTCCTCCTTCTAATGATTAAGAGCAGTTGAGGCTCAAAGCACGACCACCTATGGCAATACTAAACAACAGCAGGTGGTGGTTCTGAGAATGAACTCTCCAGCTAAGCACCTGTGACTGGTGGTGCCCGCATACATAACCTTAATAACCCAATAATAAAATAGGCATATTTTCCTCCAAATGGGTATTTATACTGTAGTAGAAGCTTTGCTAATTGTATCAATAAATATGAGATTGTTTGCAGATGTTAGACATCAACATTTTCCATCCCAAGAGGTATTTTTAGCATGTAAATAGATAAGAATGTCCTGCATAGCTGTTGCTCGCTGAGCCATGTGGGTCTACCCTCCACAGACCTTCATGTGAGCATAAAGGGTCTTTGTGGTAGGCATTGTAGACAGGAGCACCTGTGCATGCTGTGACTCCCTGTCTCACATCCACTGGATACTGGTGGGAGATGGCGGGAATTCAAGGACTCAATTTGATTGAGTTGAAAGCCATGTTGAGCATCCTACATTGACCCCTTGTGCCTTTGTGTGCGTGTGTGGGCGTGTGCACGAGCGCACGTGTGCGTGGGTGTACACATGCACACTGTGTATGTCAACATTAAGCAATATTGCATTTAGATAACATTTATTGTAAGTATCACCCATCGTTTAGAAATATACTACTTTGTAATAATTACATTTTTTTTAAGAGGCTACAGAATATGCATGTGTCTACATTATCTGGGTTGTGTGAAAGAAAGTAATGCCAGGCTTGTTTCATCTTGTATCAAGCTACATATTTACTTGACATCTGTTGGAGCAGATTACCAAACAGGATTTATTTATAATAATTTCTGGTCAACAAGTTTAGGCCTCTGTGAAGCGAAGGCATTTCAGGACTTGAAGATATCATTCCATGGATGTATTTGTTGCTTTCTGGCTTACAGCACCATCTAATCTGCCAAAATATTCGCTTTGTGCATTCTGTTACCATCACCTGCAGTTCTATCTATTTGGCATTCTGGCTTTCCTTGCAAATGTCCTGTCCTTGAATGAAAAGTGAAGAGCGATAAAACTGTATTATCAGTAAGTTTGGGGTCTTTTATGTTAGGCCAAGAGCTGGGAGTTGTAAAATGGGTGTGAGTAGCCATACTGCTCAAACTAACTGGAAAGACTTTATGTTCTTGTGCTTTTGTTGAGGTGTTCTACAAATATTATTGGTTGACTAAGATGTTTATGCATAAAAAAATCATAAAAGAGACACTAGCCTGACACTTGTGACACAGACATTTTACTTTCTAACACATGGCTGCCGTATTTATTAGACAGTTCACAAGCAGGACCAACAATGCACAATGTCATGTCTTGACCTCCGGCCAGTGCTAGCTCCTGTTAGCGTAATGACATTCTCCAAATGTACTGTAGACCAGTCTAACTAGCACAGGCCTCAGCCATTACAGGTTTAACGATTTTGACAATACCTTTTATTATTATTCATTAGTCTACAGTGCTTGTGTGTGTGTACGCACACACGCACACACGCACACACGCACACGTACACGTGCGCGCGCGCGCACACGCGACAAGTTCTTGTTCATGTGGCTTTTCCGGTGGAAATCTCAAGGTATGGGAACTGCTTCCTTTGACGCATGTGCACGCGCGCCCGCACGCACACACACGCGCACGCACGCACACACGCACACACGCACACGTTCGTTTGTTTGCGTTGGCTTTCAAAGCAAAGATTTAGTAATTCATGAATTAATCTCACATGTGCAGTGCACTGTTCTGTAGCGTGGCCCCATGAATCTGTCATGTTCTGTCCCCATAGCCTTCAGTTCTGTGTGCCTCTCTGCCTCTTTTACCATTTCACACCATGCCACGGGACAAGACAACAATGTTAAGTATCTCAAGGCCAAGCTGGAGTAAATGGGAGATAAAACAGCAGGTTCCCAGGCCCAGACAAACAATAGACCACCCTTGTCTAGTCGCACCTCCCCACTCCTTCAGCTAGACCACCAGAACCACTCAGCCTTCGCCTCGCCACACGTCTGATCCCACCATGTCCGTCGCGTTCTTTGCCCTGGTGGTCCTCTTGGGCTCCTCCGTGGTCGTGGCCTTCGTCCTGCATCCATCCCAGGAAGAGCCCCCGGCGGCGGCCGCATGTGGCAGCAGACCAAACAGGTTAGTGGGACGGCTATGGAACAGCGTGAAAATGATTGTGAGACATTTTGTGTAATAGTTAGTACAACGTGAGGGCTCTGGCCATCGTGTATTTTGAATTTAATTTGCTCAAAAGAAAATGTGAGATTTGGGGCAAACACATGCAATGAAAACACTTCAATATGTTCATGTATGACTTCTCTACTAGCTTTGTGATATCTAATATCACATCATGATGCTATATATAGCGTCAGATCACGGTTGCTGTGTGCTGTGGGCACGTTCTGTCTGGACATGGTCTGTGATATGGGCTCACATTGATATGTTATTGCCATGGTTGTTAACACATTGTTCCTCTCAGACCTTTACTGTGTAATCACCTAGACAGGAACAACCAGCTGGCCTGGGAAGGTTGTGTTTAGAGTGGTCCAGGTGTTTCTAACACTTTTACTAGATTATTGATCATTATTGCTTAGAGATTATTATCTTGCATACTAGCGTTGTGGTTATGTGATCCTGCTGGTTTGAAACCAATGTAACATTTTACATGCAATAGACACAATGTATATGTGACGTAAGAGCATTCAGCAGTGATTCATTTTGGGCAAAGTAAAATGTTACATTTTAATATTTCTTTATTTCTTTCTTATGCTTCTTTTGCAGCAACATTATGAAGGGAATTTTCACGTCTGTTGTTTATATACAATAAATAAATAAATAAATATCTTTTAGGAATTTTCACATTTCCTTATATGAAATACTAGACAGAATGTTTATAATAATATTATTCATTTATTGTTTCAGTTCTGCAGAAAAATATCCAATATTTCTAAAATGACAAATAATTGTGTGTGTGTTTTAAATACATGACCAGCTGCCATGGGGAGTGTCTGTATTCCATCAGAATGGCTCTGCTCTCAGCCCTCAACCTGCAGGCTGAACCTCGGCTGCCTGCTGGTGGTCTGACCGCTATCAGGGAGCAGTGGAAGACCAGCTTCAGCACCATTGCTCACACAGCCATAGAGGACCGAGGTAGGAGGCCAGCTAGGAAACCAAGCTCACTGAAACACACGCACGCACGCACTATTTGTATATACTGTATTAGATGTGTTTTGACTAAATCAACTGAAAACAGCTGAATGTTTTTGTCCAATATCAACAGCTCCTAAAGATGTGACACCTGGAACTGGCAACTCTGCAGACTTGAAGTGTTGTCATATGACCTCTCACATTTCCCTGACAGGTACCCAACTGTGTGTGTGTGTGTGTGTGTGTGTGTGTGTGTGTGTGTGTGTGTGTGTTCACACCTGTCATTGACATTGCCATGGTAACACATGATGTTCTTTGGCAGATTTGGGCTGGGACAACTGGGTGATCTACCCTGAGAGCTTCACGTTTGTCCAGTGTGTGGCCCGCAGCCCTCCTGGGAACACAGACATCAACCGCAGGCTGTCTCACGTCCCCGTTGTACAGGGGTACACAGAGGTAACTTGACATTAGTTTTTATAGCCAAAATAACAGTGAAAGACTCAAGAACCCCCGTATCCCATCCCCAGAGTTGCATCATTTTTTGTAATTATATAGGTTAGTAGTGGAATAGAGTCAATCAAATGAATGTATAAACTGTAGTAACAATTATGGTAAAGTTATATTTCTAATAGTTTTTAAATGTTATTTGATCATTTCTTTTATTGAAATCAACTTGCGACACCCACTCCGTGTCTCACGACCAACACTTTGGCAACCGCTGATCTGAATAATAAAAAAGAGAGGCCTGTAATTTATTTCCATGACATTTCCTCACAATATTTTCATGAGGAGCCAAAACCTCAGATTTTGTAACAAAGCTTTGCATAGACTGTCAACAAGCCCACATGCTTCAGCCTAATTACATCATAAAATCACAAGGTATTAGATTATGTTCAATCCAGACACAGACCCAGAAACAAACTAAAACAAATAGAGCTGTTAATATTTAACATTGTTGTTTCACGTTACACCCCTCGTCCCCATAAACTGTTATTCAATCATTTTTTCCACTCTGTTCTATTGCTGTTCAGGGGCCATGCTGTCTGCTCACTGCCAAAGAAATGGTGCCCATTCTGTACATGGATGAACTCCGTTCCCTGGTTATTTCATCTGTAGCGATGACCCGGTCATGCGGCTGTGGCTCAGAACAACCGTAAACCAGCAGCAGAAGAAGGCTCCAGTAATGTCCTGCTATTATATGCGTGCATGCTATACACACATCTTCCACAGTAGAATACCATGTTATGCAACTGAACTTAACTGCGTATTTTCCATTAGATATTTAATGATGTTATAACCTCGTGTATAGTATCAAATAAACCCAATAGAAATAGATTATCAATATGCATATCTCACTGAAAAGCTATTCTTTTGCAAGCCTATGATATATTTTTAGTAATCTATCTCATTACACATGTACAAATGCCCTTCCCACTCCACTGACCACTGCGGCGAATTAAGAAGCATTTAGCACACCTGGCCAATCCAAATATATCTGTTTCCAGGAACTGAGATTACTGTAACTTTGTGAAGGAGAACAGACTAATTGTGATACATGCCTTCAGGGTGTCATTATAAATCTTGTGTGCAAAGAGCTAACCACATGGGCCACCCGCTGTTAAGTGTTCTTTTTAAAAATGTGAATATCTGCGGCTGCCAAAACTTTTCCATCCAATTCCCGTTAAAAAAATAATTCAAGTTTAACATTAGAAATCAAACCATAGTAGTTATTATTTACAGTTAAATTATTTTAAGCAAAATATTTGTTTTCTCCCAGGCGTTTGGTTTTTTATCTCTAAAAGGTCATTATCTAATTTTAGGATCAAAGATATAGATGAGTCATTAACAGGTTATTAATAACACACAGAGGATAACTTTATTATCAAATGTATGACTAGTGGCTGTTTCTGCTTTAGTGTTATGTGCTATGTCATGTACCAACTAAAATAGCTTGTTTATATTGTCTAAACATAGAATTAACAAAAGTAGAACTAACAATTAACTGAAAACACAGTTAAGTGTAGGGCAGTTCTTGTTTTATTACCATGCATGTTCTTTTATATTCCTGGCACTGTGTCTGTGTCTCTCTTGTGAGCCAGCCATTGTAAATATAATGCTAAACCACACTGCTCTTTTAAAGCACATGTCTGTGTGTGGACTTTGTTTAATACATACATAATCTATGGACCAATATATTCAGTGTCTTAAGCTTCTTGAACCAATTTACCTCACAGCTCACATTTTTACATATATTTTCAACAGTGATACTTACAATAAAAAAAGTGATAGTAAATACTACTAATACACTACCAGTTTAATAACACATGTAGAATTCTATAGCCTATACACTGGCTATGACATTACTGTTTTATTTTGATCATCTGTACTATTTCTGTGATTCCACACTTACATTATTTGAATAAAGACTATTAAAAAGAAAAGATGGCTTGATCTAACTTTTAAATGTGTCGATAATGTTTACTGCAGCCTTTACTTAATGAATACTTTGAAGTATCAAAGCTCTACCGAGTAAATACCCCAAATGTGTCACGTATAGCCCACGGGTACACTTGAGCTTTTAAGAGGGTAAATGAGCAGAGGAAGAAATGTTGGCACAGTGCTCGTGAAATCCAGGCTCTGCTCCGTGCAGCAAGCATCACGTTCTGTTGCGCACTTCTGAAAAGATCTCCAACCTCTTCGCTTGCTCTTGATGCATTCACTTCTAACCCCGGCCGCTGTTGTGGGCAGAACAACAGTCTTCAGCTGAAGTGAGGAGTAAAAAAACAGGAAAAACGTTAAAGAAGAAATCAAGAGGACACTTTGTATTTCTGCGAGACACGATGGACACAGTATTTATCATTGTGTGGTTGCTCTGTGGCATACCAACACCTCTACTCATGGCTATGGGGGCAATTAAGTGTAAAGAGAAGGAACGTCTGTTACAAGAGATGCCAGACACCGTGACCCAACCAAGTGACTGCTTGATGGAATGCACAGCCCTGACCTTCACCAGAAAACTACAACTTCAGGATAAACGGAACATCCGCCTCAAAGACTCTAGGGAGGGTAAGAAAGACACAAATGACAGTTTTAACAATGTATGCAGGTGCAGAAAGTATGGTTGTGAATAACAACTGAAACTAATGCATGCCCTCTTAAATGCATGCCCTCTTAAATTTAGACTTTGATTTTGTTCATGTATTTATTTGAGTTTATACAGCATAGTGTGGCAAACATGTCCAGGTCCTGTGTTACAGTGTGTTTCACATACTATACTATACTACTAATGTGCATTATGAACATCTATCCACAGAGGTCTTTGAAGAATACTGTTGGCCTATGGACATAAAGTGCCTTGCTGGAGAGCGCCTTCAGACAGCTTTTGTGGTGCTGCCGGTTAACACAGCCGAGGCAGGGCCATGGTGGCTGAACGTGAGATCAACACTCCCGACTGCGGGCGTGCTAAACACACACAATGAACCGACCACGCTCCATGAGAGCTGTGGACTGGCCTATGAAGTCACGCACCACTTCAACGTACAGCAGGTGGGCACATCTTTCTGCGTGCAGGTCACAGACCAGCACAAACTCCCTGTGGATCACATCCTAAAGTGTCCGCCATTCCTGGCTACGTTCTGGCAGAGGGGTCCGCATCAGCCCATGCAAGGAGGGTAGAAACTCTGTATAGATGAGTGAGCTTGGCTGACCATAGTTTCATTAAATGCAATGGCTACTATAGAGATACGGAATCTACAATGTTGTTATCAGACCTATAAGAAACATCTGAATGAAGTCATGCTTTTCTTATAACATCATGTGTAGCTGAGCAATTCATCATATTCTCTGGGTTACACATAATAGTATAAGCACCAATGTATTGCCCAGCGGTGATTTGCAATAATGTGAACATTTATTTTTATTATTTTTGTTTAGCATTTCAAAGCATAACAGACAACTGCAATTTGAATGTTGCATACACATCCGCCCAGTATTTCATATTTTTTTCTATGAGCATAAAAACAGTCATTAAGTTTGTCATGTTAATTAATATTGCTGTACAGTAAGAGCAAAACCCTGGCACAGCCATAAGCATTTCACATTTTCCCAAATTTTTCAAAATTACAAACAGAAAAGGCTATCTCCAGTGCAAATATAGGTTGATTTGTTTAATACTTTTGCTCTATTGAAGAGTGTGCAATTAAATTACATTATCACGATGTATAATTATGTTTTCAACGTGCTAAGTTAAGGCTTTGTCTGATAAGATGATGATTATGATGATGAGTTTATCAGAGAAACTGACTAAAGCTAAGTACTTTTCTTTAGACCTCTGTATAAAAAATTTGGAATATACTGTATACAGTAGATGTATTTACTAATATGAAACATAATCGTTTTTGTTTTCACCAACTCGTAAACATTTTGTTTTTACATGCTTAGATGTAGAAATTGAACTAATTCTGATCTGTGTTATTGGTTATGAAACATCACTTCCATCTGTCATTAGTTTATATCTAATTTGTAGTAGCCTGACATAGGCTGAAACAGTTGATTGGTTGACTGTGACTATTGAGACTAGCCTTGCTTGTTGATACAGTAAGAGTGTGAAAAATAAGGCTTGAAGTTAAACTCTAAGACTAACTGGCCTCAGAGTCACTGCTGAGCTTAAACTATCACTTTCACATACATTCATAAATAAATGTAAACATATTCGATGATATACAACTAATTCAGTCAATATCCACAGACAGTTATTTATGTTTATTTTATATTTAGCTAATTATTCCGTCTATATTTAGGGTCCCTACTGCCATTCTTCCTCACCCAGGGAAACTGGTTGCTATTTTTAGTTGCCTGTAATATAAGCCCTGCCAGAAATCCTGACCCTGGCTCCCTTATTCCTTTAAAACTAGAAGAAACCTAACCCAAACGGCTGTATCAGCCTAATATGTTGCTCTTGATATCCATTTCCAGGTACAGCTATGCTGAGTTTTGGGTTGTTCCTTGAGATTTGTTTGAGTCGTGGCAAGGCAAGGGCTATAAAAACAGAAAATGTACAAGTAATGCTTTATCAATGGTTAATCAATAATCATGAAGATTGTAGACTAATAGTGCAGAATAGAACATTCACAGGAAATCGTTGGTTGAGATAATTGCTGCTAAAGGAGGTTAAGGCTCCCATATTTTTAAGCCTAGGTAATTAATGTTTATGTAACATGTCTGCAATGTCTTTATTCAGTAGGCTATAGACATGAAAGAGTATAATGTTTTGTGCTAGTAATTGCTTAAGATTGTATTAATGTGACAGTATTTTCCAAGAAGTCAGTGCAGTAATAAAAATCTATTTCCAAAATAATCATTGTAAATTATTATCTTGAAACACACTGACAATTTATGGTAGGCTATTGTGACACTGTTTTGCATTTTGTAATGTATCTGATATTTGATGATAAAGCAAATGTAAAATAATTTATTTGGTATGCCTTCTATAATTTATACATTTTGTCTGGCTGATATAATGGTACATGGACTGCATTTATATGGTAAATTATATAATTATATAAATAATAATAATACATTTAATTTCAGGATGCATTTCAATAGGCTGGATCTTAATGCAAAGTTAACCAAAACTCACAGAAATGAATAGTGTATCAAGAGATTATACCAATGAAGACTTTTTTACGTAAACCAGGCAAACCACTAATTTTGGGTTTTTATTGCTTGAAGTTCCGGAGTGTTATAGTGACAAGGTAGCACCTCCTACTGGTTCTATAATGAACTGCCAGTGGTGGAACAACGCAGGGTCTACTAAATCCATGTGTAAGTTTAACCATGACTCACTATAGTCTGGCCCATTCATTTATTGCACAACTACAATCTATAAGACGCAGCCTGTCTAACTGCAATATTTTGAATGAGAACACAAAAGGAGATTAGAACAAATATATTTGAAACCCACAGCGAAAACTGTCTAAGATGCAATAATTATTGATCTTCATCCATACTGTTAACAACACCAATACATTCAATAGGCTAAAGAACACAGCGACGGATGACAAAATGTAATCAAATAAAATAGAAGTTGAAGTAAATCACCATCGCAGTCGAGAAACTGAGCAGCCGAGTCCATCTGTCAAGTAACCCGAACCAAGTGAGGAAAACCTTTTTTCCTCATTAGTTTGGATAGACACTGGTTAACTGCCAGCCACATTCGACGCAACCTTCCATTGAGCCAGTTGGCGTCTTCTGTTGGCAGGCAGCCGAAAGCAGCAGCGCAGTAGCAGGATACGGCGCGCTCAGTGTCCAATGTCTAACCCGTGGTCTCTGACCCATATAAGAACGGTCGGTCTGACCTTATAGTCGAGTCACAGCAGGCACATCCAGGGCTGTATTAAGCCGGCCACGTGTCTGCGTGTCCCTGTTCCTAGCGCAGCACAAACATACTGTAGCCTATCTAATTCTGCCACCCCCTCTCATTGACTGCACGCTGTAGCTCATGGAAGACTGTCAGTCGCAGAGGGCTATAGCACCACTGAATGGCACTGGTCTCTGATGGTTTGGTCTGCCCAAGCCTAATTCTGTCTGAGTAAGACATTCATCCAGAAACTGCACACAAGGGCACATACAGTTACAACCGTTATAGGCTACAGTTACTGACGTTAACAGGCAGCAGAAAGCACTATGAACAGAATCAACACATCATCTGATGTAGGCTTACATGGCCTGTAGGCCTAGATGCTTTAGAGCCTAATGTAGGTCTACTAGTGGATGTGCGCACATACGCGCGCTAAGAGCATATATTTCGGTTAGGGTTTTATTTAATGTCCATATTGTGGATTTGCTGGTAAAATGTGAACGTGAATTGTGAACGTATTGCAATTTTAACTATTTAACTGTGTTCTCTTATGCATCATTTTACCAAATGTTTACATGTTAGTAATGTTATACTGTTACATTTTGACTTTGAAAATTAATGAATTCTGGATGCAGCATTAGACAAAATGTGATGTGTTTTGTGAAGAGCAGACACACCGCCACGCAGGCCTAATAGGTACTAAACTTTGATAAATAGGCTTTAATTAGACTATATGGCTGTAATAATTCAAATGGTTATAATTTGCAAAAAATGCTCAAATTATGGCATCACGTTAGCATCATACATTTGGAAGAATCATTTTCACCAATTTGGGGTGAAAACATTTCCAAAATAGAAATGATGCGACTGTACCATATTTTACACAGGGGTATTTTCGCAAACTTTTTTAAATCGGTATAGTAATTACACAATATACGCATGTGGTATTCAACGACAACTATACATATGCACACATGCATCTGCCTCTGTTCTCAAACTGCACCAATGAGTTAGGAAGAACTTTGACATCAATTTCGCACTACGTTAAAGTGACAGTGAGTGTGTTCCCCGGATGGGTAAATAAAGTAGAACAATCCAGTATAGGTAGCAAGAGGACGCCCTGAGTGCGCTGTTAGCAGCCAAGTATGAACAACATAATTTTGACAGTAGTTCAAATTACTAAATTTGATTCACCTGTTACAATGTGATCAACGGGGTCACGTTATCTTGTTTCGGCTTTTCGGAACGCATGACATCCAACTTCGGGTATGCGAGGGGCACCATGGCATCTCAACCAAGGTAGGTGTACAACGACACAAGCTAGTTAGCTGCTAGCTGTTGGGCTCTAGCCTTCCAATCAAATTAGTCAGATGTGCTAAATACCCACACATTTAGTTATATGTCTCAACTTTTCTTAAAAAGTGTGTGTTTGTTTATAAAGAGCATTCCCTGGACTACAGCACGGGTCTGATGCAGTTTTACACTTTACAGTTAATGCAAAGCTGAGCCGTGACATGTCTGGCGTCTGTCGAGGAAAAGGTGGAATCAGCTGGAACGAGTTTGCGTTACCCATTCACTGCGTATTAATGTGTTGATCGTTCACCCGCTGATGAGTCGTGTTGTGCTTGTCAGTTTCAAACCATCACAATTTTGACTGTTATAAACGTTAATTTTTTTTTCCCCTAAACCTATTAATATTTATTTATAAAAGCCCAACATTAAAGTCAGTGCATGGGTTATAGTTATTGCACATATGCAAATAATTTCGCAAACTCCTAAGAATAACCCGAACTAACTTACTGAAATTCCTTGTATGGTTTAAAAACGAAAACTCTTTAAAAATGGCGACCAAATGAATCACGGTGAAGTGAAAGAGATGATCACGTATCATTGTAAATGTTTTCTCATTAAGCCACTTTATCTAATTTAACAGTTATTTCTAACATATTTCCGTCAATGATCATTGCGTCTTGCACAGGTAGACAATTCGGAAAGCTTTCTGCTTTTTACATTTGACGTTTTTCAGTACGGTAGCCTTCGTCAGCACTGAGTACAAAAGTAAGTAAACTTAATCGTCGTAGGCTACTATATCAAATGTAAGAAGCTAGATGTTGAATAATTTAATTCATTGTTGCAATTTGCTCTACTGTTGTATAATTTGCTGTAACAAGGAATGGGCCTAGTGAAACAAAGTCAACCAGTCGTTGTGTTTTTCTACAGTATGTGTGGGAGGGTAGGCATTGTTTCTCAGCTGTGTGTGACAACTAAGCTACTATGACACGAGTTTACTTTGACAAAAGGCATTGGCCAACAACATGAGACTTGTCAGAACCATATACCATATAAGGGTGGAACCACTTGCCAAATAAGGTCAGAACAACTCCCACCCCACACTCCAAAAAAATGTTTTGCAGCCCATGTAAATATATTGAAAACCACATTTCTACAGCTGTAACTGTAATATTGATTAAACGGGAGTTTAAAAAAAGTTCATGCTCCAGTGTGAAATGATGGGCTACATTTATAAAAAAGTCCCGACGACACGCTAACTGCATTCACAATAGTTTGTTTTTTTATTCAGTGTCCCTGACCTATGGGCACTGCTACCACCCTTCATGTAGTTGCCATGAGCCTAGTTGGTGTATCAAAATGTTATTTTTAAACAATGTTACCTTAGCAGGTGAATTATAGAAAGGCAAAGTGGTCTCCATCGCTCATGTAGCCTACAGCTACAAAAACATACAGGGCTGTGTTTGCTTTTGCAGAGTTTTGTTCACTGTGTTTGTATACATCTGGTCAACAAGGTGTTGCTGCTATTCAACAGAGCTGTATAATGCACAAAAATCTTTGAGTCAAAGTCTGTTCCAAATATGTACGATGTGATTGTGCTTGGTCTGTCTGTGTTGTACCACTTCTGTCGTTTCCTGCTTTCCGTAATGGTGAGCACATGCTTAGTTCAAACCTATGCTGTGTACAGTACAGCATATTGTTCGTGATCTAGGACAGGGGTTCTCAAACCTTTCAGTTCGTGGGGGGGGGGGGGGGGGGGGGGGGGGGGGGGGGGGGGGGGGGGGGGGGGGGGGGGGGGGGGGGGGGGGGGGGG
>JAODUH010000381.1:20427-37343 GCA_027564835.1 Typhlichthys subterraneus | reverse complement strand
GTCACATGAAAAGATATGCTCACATATTTGCAAATATGTGAGGGGTGTACTCACTTTTGTGAGATACTGTATATTAGTTTACTATAATTTATCAGTGTTTCTATATGATATGAGACCAGGTCGATAACACTTATTTTATTAGCATATCTTCCCAAATGTACCTTCAATAATTTACAGTTTTCCCTGGATGATACTGTACAAACTGATAACATTTTCAATTGGATAGGCTATATAAACAGACACTCACTGGTAATAGCAATGTTATTATACTTATACCTACAATTGAATAATCTAATTGTGTGCAGCTGCTGAATGCATGTTGTATGTGTGCTGGTAAATGAAATTTGGGAAACGAGCATTAAACCCTGCTTTAAAGGCACAATCTGCGAGCAACCCCTCCCTCACCTGAAATCTCTTTGACTGGTTGTTAATTAGCTAAATGTTATACATACATTTGTGCCGGAACACTGTTTTGCAATCGCAATTAAGGTGTAATTCAGAGAATAGGCCCAGAGCATGTGCAGCAGTAGTCTTACTCACTGACGGCTCACACTGACAGCTCATTCCCCTGCCTGCCATGATGTTCCCCAAACCGCAAGGCACACAGGTTTGAAACTGTTTTCAAACAAAGCAAGTCAGTTTGCAGTAGCAATGAATGGTGTTTACCATCGGGTGACACGCTATTAAATTGTTATTCGTCTCTCACACAAGACTGTTGCCCTTTAGAAGCCCTGTCTTACACTCTGCACAAAGTGGCAACACAAGTGTCTTTGCTACTTTGATATCGATGCGCTTGTCCTTTTCCCGTCCAGCGCTCACGTTGTTTAAATAGCTAATGGACTTGCGCCCATTTGAGCGCCCGTGGGTGTGTTGGCTTAAACTCAAGGTTTGGTCTAGCGTATTGCTGACACATTGTGCTCTTCCACTTGTGAATGAGCAGTAGAGTTCTTTACAGAGAAGCTCTCTTTCTTTTAACTTCCGCCATCACAGTATATTGGTATAATAGCAGTATTAGTCGTAGTGCAAGGATGCCTGTCTTTTTAAAGGCAATAGGAGATGGCACTCAGATTGTTTTCATTGTACATACATATGTTTTTATCATCCCATCCCTTTATGCCCAAAACACATCCATGAATAATGCATATAGATTAAGTACACTTTTTCACCATACGTCTGGTGCAGCGACCGTTATATCCGGCATTAAACTAGCAAAAGTGGATTTGGACATTCCCTAAATACCGTTTGCACCTTGTGCTTTAGACCATGTGCTTAAACCATTAAAACATGGCCTTAGGTCCTCTGGCAGTCTGTTAGACTTCATACGTATGCGTCACACATCCTTGCCCTATGTAGAGTACAGTGATTTCTAAAATGTATCTTTTCTTCCTCTCTACCTCTGCTTGATGAAACTTCCTCCCCTCAAGAGGACAAATGACAAGGATGAGCCAAGACTGTGCTAAATATAGACACCATCTACGTGAACTATAACTAATTAATGCCCTGGAAGAATAATAAGACAGAAAATCACGAAACCTAATGCTTGCTTCCCCCGTAGGAAGGTCAGAGAGCAAAATGCCCTCTGGAGGATGTACAGTATAAACTGTGTGCAGCTCAATAATACTTAGTTGGTCCTCACCTTGACAGATTGCCTCTCTAAATTTTAGTCCAGCCTGGTCCTCTATTGTCATGTTTTATATGCAGTGCTTACTGTGTAGACTACTCAAAGTTCAGCTAATGCAGGGCAGTAGAAAGTATAACCACAGTGATATTTACAGTTAATATTTTTTCTTAAATTTGCTTACATATACAAAACATAATAATGAAAACTGTAAATATTTGTATATATCACACAGTATTCTAATTGTATGAAATTAGAATGAAAAAAATGTTCAGGAGGCACAGGATGCCACAAAATCATCGCACAATCTATTGAGATGTCCCATCCCACACTTTGAAAACCACATCCTTAAACACATAGGGCCAGATTTACTAAAGGTTTGCGTGAGTAAAAACGTGCCAACTTGATAGCACTCGCAAATAACACTTAAACTGACACTAACTGTGTGCACAGAGGATTACATGTTTCAAAAGTGCAACAGATAGCATGTATTATTCATTTGCTATGTTTGCCTTAATGAATATGCAATTTGGGCTGTTTCAATGTTAATGTGAAAAAAAAATGGAGGGGAACATGCAAATGCATTAATCTACTACACGCAATGTGATCTATCAAGCCTAAAAGCTATTTCAGGGGATTGCGACAGAACCTACTTTATATTTAATAAGTTTGAAAAGAATGTGCAAACCGCCGAGTTGGCTCTGGTTGGGACTGAGATACATTGTTTTCCTTAGAATAATCTAGTACACATGCATGAAACTATGACTATCTGCTTCCCAGCACTTATAGTATACAATAGGTCTACTGTATAACATCAGGAATGAGTGTACTTTCCCTTATCGTGGTTTTTCTTATTATATTCACGTCTTTGTTCTAGCTCGCCAATGTGTTTGTCTCTTCCACCAACACCTCTAATTCCATCGTATTGAATTTGCGTTTGCGTCCCGACTCTCCGTGGCGGGAAACCATTAACACCCACAGACTTCTCATTTAAATACTGCTGCATCCATGGTGTTTGCACCGGTGGTCATTTACGCTAAAAATTCCTATTTGATCACACGTAATACGTACTAAAATTACATGTGCAATATTATACAATGCCCACGCAATTTAGCACTCTTTATTTGGGATGTTAGTACATCCGACCCATTGTACAATTTTTGCCCGAAACCTAGTGAAATGGCATCCCACTGGTTTCTCTGTCCAGATGCCTTTTGGTCATATTTTTTCCCAGCTTTCATTGATAGATGCCTCTGTCTCATTGTCCCCAGCGGACTGTCAAATCCTTCACACTGTGTTGTTCTTGGGCATTCTTTATTCTATTTATTAATTTTTTTTGGCGAGATCTTTTCGACTTACGCTTCAGCTGCCTGCACCGATAAGGAACCTGGTGTTGTGCTTCTTGTTGATGGGTGCAGCCAACGTAGGTTATTATCAGACCCTTAATTCATGTGCAATTGTCCAGCGGAATGATCTGCCGTGGGAGATGGGTGAGGTGTGTGTGGCTGGCGGAGGCCCCAGTGTGTTGGTTGTTCATGTGCAGCTCACAGAAAATCAATGACAGCTGTATCCAATGGCACACACTCAAAAGACATGAAGTGAATGAATACTGTAGGATGTTCATGATGCTTGGCACACTGTCAGTTCTATCGAAGAGAGAAACTTCAGGGGGCTTTGCAGGGGCATCTTCAGTATACTTGTCTTAACTTTGGTGGCATTTCAGCAAATGGAGATTCAAAGTGTTGACATCAATCACTGAGGAAAAACAAAAGTTTTACTGTAAAATGGTTTTTACTGTTTTACTGTCTTTTTTTTCCTGCCTTGTCGCCTTGTCATGCTTGGCTGAGAACAAAAGCGTTCATTCACCTCTACTGCACACAAAAAAAAAACACCTGGTGTTCCTGAATTCTGCACATGAAATACAATGCAAATTATCTTCTTTTGTGCACTATTGATATTCTGTCCAGGTTGAATATGTATATGCAACTCGTCAGTAGCCATAGATACTGTACACAAATTGTTCTTCTATATTGGAGAAATAATTGTTTCTTGGTAATTGAAAGCCATTCGATTTATTGTCTTGATGTAAATTCAGCAGTGTTGATTGGAGATGTTTGTATTAATAATACATAAACATGCGGAACACGTAGATCTGCCCTGCTGTTGTGTCAAACCCTTTTCCATTGAAGGATTTGCTTTAGTGACTAGGAAAGGCTTTAATTTATCTAGACAACTAGTTTACTAATTTATATGACAGCGCAATTTCAAATCTTTCCAAGCAGCCCATTTGTACTAAAGTCACGTGGTGTGTGACAGTTAACTGGCACTTTCATTATAAGAGGTACTTTTATCTTATAACTGATCTAAAGAAATCTAGGCCATGCTACCAAACGATTTAACAATAACAATTTAACTGTATAATAAACTATAAAGAAAGTTAGAAAGAATCCTGTTCATGAGATCCCTTATGGTTACTGGTTGGTGTAGGGTTTAATCCAGGGGATATTGTCTGCAAATGTCCCCTGGCAGTGGGAGAAGGACCTTGGCGTAAAGGAAAAGGAAGCATTTACTGAGCAACGTGCTGACAGACAGTGGACAATACGGCAGGACACCGGACAAGATAAATCCTCTCCTGCCGTGAGAATGGCGCTGGCAGATGACAGACAGGTGTTGGTCAGATAGACAGGATGCTATGAGTCTAGCCAGTTAGTGAGAGGGCTGCCAGCGGTGAGTTGTCAACACTCCCTGATAGTCTATCATATGCAAAGAGAGAGAGACATAGACATCAGTGTGTTTGTGTCTGATGGCTGTGGAGGAGACTAAAAAGGACATTTAACTTGTATTAAACCCTTCATTGGTTTCCAAAAGTTGTTGTAGTAAAACAGTTTTATATCTATTATATTTCCATTTTCAATCTCAAACTTCAACTATTTCTAACGAGAATCCATTTTCAAGCAGGATTCTATGGGCAATATGTTTACTGTAGGTGTAGTAACCAAATGACTGGATTTATCAAGGTGCACAGTTGCATTCATGAGTTTGCCATCTGAAAATGATTTATAGCTCTGTTTATGCTATGTGTCGGTTCAGTTGGAACACTTTTGTACCCATATTAATTACCGAATGTATATAGAAAGAAAATGTTGATAAAATATTTTTTCTCTACTCTTGTAGAAATGCATAACTTACTATAATGTATCTCTCAGCATTGCTATCTTAGTTCAAATAGGTTTCTACTGGTTTCATCTAGTATATTTTAGACTGTTTCAATTAGTGTTTCATGTTTGTATCCAATGAGAAACTGTCAGACAACAGTCACAACACAGCTTACAAAGCAGCATGTTATACAATTAAATGTGTACTGTATATTTCTAAAATGGCTCGGGAAAGGGAAGTTTGGGGTCCCCTGCTGGAGCTGCTTAACCTGACATGCCAGTGGAATTGCTGTCCATCTGGTGAGCCGTACATTGAAAGAGTTTGTGAATGGCAGGTACTTAAAAAAAAAAAAAATACTTGGTTGATTGGATGAACCATCTGGTCGTTTTTGCTGTCGACAAACTTAAACCACGCCTGTGTAGCTATAAACATGATGATGATTGGAAAGTTCAGTCATTTCTCGGACACATTCAAGAAGAGGCTTTCCAGACTGATTCTCACAGCGAAATTGAAACTGAAGCTTGCGGGATCAGGACCTGCTGCCCCCGCGACATGACTCCGGATTGGCATGCTATTTATTAATAAGCAAAATGCTAGGTTAACAGATATCTGCAATCATATCTGCAAGCAACCACTGACTGATCTATGACTTCAATAACATTATGAGCGGTGATGAGTCACAAACTGTGGAAACAAATTTATCCAGATGTATTATCATTTTTAAGTGTCCCCTGAAAACATTTCTACTATAATTTGGTGTAATGACAGTTTATTTATTGTGCTGCTGTCTGTCATTTGTTGTGTTGTCTGAATTTGCAGTGCATTTCTGTGATGTGTTGTCTGAATTTGCAGTGCATTTCTGTGATGTGTTGTCTGAATTTGCAGTGCATGTTCTAAAATGCTACGCATTGTGTTGTCAAATGGATAGTACTTGTGTTTGGCATATTTGCATGTTTTCTTACTGTAAATTGGGCCAGCAAACTATATTTGCATTTCAGATGTTATTTTGGAGATGTATGTGAAAAGGGCATATTTATTCTTCACACCTCTGAGGGGCGCTCTCGGGATTTTTTGTTTGTTTTGACATCTGAAAGCTTAGAGACTATTAGAAGGTCAAAAAATAGCATTGTTACAATAGATAGCAAAGTGGTATTTTCCAACCAGCTGTGTCCTTTGGCTTTTATACCATTCGGTCTTGAAGGATTGATCTTGAGATTAGCTGGTACTGTACAATGTAGTCTGCTGGGACAATTGTTGAAGATAGCTAGTAAAGCTAAAAAAAAAAAACGTATATAAGGCAAAAAGGTTAAATACTGTATAATAGAATACGTTTAATCTCTCCAGACCACTAAAAATGCAATAAGGTTATCTAGGAATCCATTGCCTGATGCATGACAAAGCAATGATTTACATTTAAATACTGATGGCACATACTGGCTTAAAAGTGCACGTCTGTGTATTCGTATAGGGTGTTGAGTGCTGTGTCAGTGCTGTGGTTATGTAATTAGATTTATTCATAGAAGCTATGTTCCTCATTAGATAATACCACTAGCTTTAAACTGTAAGCGGTAGAACAGACACCATGACTGGGAAAATCTGCTCTATCAAAGAGACGGCGCTTATGACAGGTGCCAGTTTATGTTTGCATGGATAATGCATTATGGTATTATAGTAATGGTGTCATTAAGGAATTTTAGGTGTCTGCAGACAGTTTAATGATTTCACTACTGAAGGTGGATGGGAAAATTAGATAGCATCTTCTAAACATTTCAGTAGCATGCCAGAGTAATATATCTTTAGTGGTGCATTGGTGAAGGATGAAGGTGCATCTAATAATATCAAACCTGCTTGAACTTTGTTCTGAAGCTTGTTACGCATGCCTCCCAGAGGAGTACACGCTGCTACACATGAACCCCCATGGACTGGGGCAGACGAATGTCGTGGTGTGAGGTAGGAGACGAACACAGGAGCACCGTTCAACAGAGTTTATTGACGGTATGTGTGGGAGAAAAAGGGGCTGGGCAAAGCCAACCTCTAACCCTATCTTACCTGCCACAACTCTCTTCCCTGACTAGCACCACTAGTGCAGATGCTCTACCCAAAATACAGGGGTGGCCCGCCCAGATCTTACCTAGTGTATATAACACAGCGTATGGCTACGGGTGGTATATGCCCCAGGGCCTCTTGCCTGAAGCACATAGGCTTCCCCCTTTCTCCCCCCTTGAAAAACGAAGTAACAAAGGATTACAGATAACAAACAACAGAATGTACAGTGGCCACACCACACCTCAGCCACACCAACGGACAATAGTAGGAGTTACAATGACTAATTGGATGTGAATTTCCAGGAGGCCAAATGAGGAAAAGGAAGGCAATGTGAGATTTGTGGGGCTGAAAAAAGAAATAAGAATGTTTTTTGGAGTTTGGAGAAACTCCAAAAAAAAGGTGTTTGTGAAACACAAAGAGATGGAGGGAATGGAGATATTAGATATAGTCAAATAGACAAGTTATAGTCAGACAGAGACAAACTGCATGTGCAGACAAGAGAATGTCTATTCGGTGTGGCTCCCAAGGTCATGTGTATTTGATATCAACAGAGCTGTGTAATAGAGACTATATTTCCAGTCTCTTCCAGGATATTTCACGTTCTTACCTCTGAAGCTCTTCCTACCACAGGTCAGCACAGAGTGCCAATAAATAATGGCCCTGGAATACATGGGACTTAATAACCCCAAATAACCCAGGGCCATATTCACAGTGTTTTATCTTACCACTAAGAGGAGTACTACATCTCCCTAAATGCTCCTACCATTAGTGACTCATAAAAACAATGTATTAAGCTGCTTAGAGTACTGTTTACTAAGGAATAATAGATAGGTTGGGGTTGACCTCATTGCTCTGGATGACATTGTTATTCACACACTTGTGTTAGCTTGTTTGTTGATCACTGTGTGTCAGATTAATTCACAAAAACATTATAGTGGGCTGCGAAAATAACAAATTTCTATTTCAAAGTGCCACTGGTTAAATGATTGAGCCAGCAAACTGACAAAAAGGTTCAGCCAATATGTGCGTAAGAAAAGCACATTTTCTGTCCATTAAAAATAAAATTACATTGATCAGAAATGCAGTGTAGACATGATGTTGTTATGGCCCATTTTTAGCAACCATCACTCAGTTCCAATGACACATTGTGTTTATCCATGTCTATTATTTAAAAAAGACAAATTGATAATTAGAAAGCTTTTCTGACAGCTCATTAATGAAGCAATACAGTTGAATATCTGGAGCATCAGCAGTTTTGGGTTTGTTTAGAGGCTCAAACTGCCCAGAAACAAAGAAGTTTATTCTGAAACTTGTCAATGCTGTATGTTGCTGTTCTGAGAAGTGACTATTCCTGAGAAAAGAATGTCAACTGATAAATATCAAAGATAAACCTTTTATTTATAGAATCATGCCGCTCACGCTTATAATTTTGTATATGATTGGTGTAGAAAGGACGGGTGTGTGGCCAGAGATTGCGTGTTTGGTGCTGTACATTGACATTCCCTCATCCTTTATGGCAGAGCTAAATCCTATGGCTATATTCTGGATTTTAGTGGAAGGTGAAATGTCTGGAGAGTGAAGGAAGTCAGGGGAACACTTATCACTCAAAACATGAGTGCACAGCAAATTGTGAAGGCAGCACCATGTGGATATTGGAAATGGAAATAAAAAGGACATTTCGTTTACCCACGGACATGTCAGGTTGGATGGTCATCTTTGTCCATCCTAGCCAGAATTACCTGCCTCCAAGTCAGTTAAAAGTACCTTTTAAAGTGTTTTAAATCATTTTGCAGAAGATTCCATGAGCATACCTAAAAGCTATTTTTCCCATCTCAGTACAGTACGTACATTAGGTACACATAAAGGATAGAATTCCTGGGAACGAAGACCAAATTTGGAATTGGAAGGAGTCGAAGAATTACCTTATAAATAAATATAAATGTATGGTTTAATGTACAGTATGGTTTAATGTCAGGGTCTCACGAAATGTTTGGCCACACACCCGTTATTTCTATACCAATTGTATACTACATTATAAAAGTGACTCTGCCTTTAATAAGAGATGTGTGATTGTACGTTTCGGGGTGCTCTTGACAAATGTAGGCCTACTTAGTCTTTTTGGATAAATGTGTGTGCTAAAGTAAATGACAACAATGTAAACATAAAGCCTCTATTTCCCATGAGCTACTTCAGCTGGGGAATCCAACCCACCAGCGAGCATTTGGCATTATTCGAGGCAAACCGTATCACCATTTCTAATTTAGTTAATTATAATATAATTGGCCGCTTAAACAGATTATGCTGTGATACATTTTTAATTGACTTCAAAATAATTAAATCCTTTTCATTATCCACACCAGACCGCTATTTATAAGATATCATGTTGGACAGTACCAAGAAGCACAGCTACACTCAAATGTATAGAGTAGAATTAGCTGGGGATACTGCTGCTACTGCTGCAATACAGGCAGCTCAAAGGCATCATTAGTGACTCTGTTTAGAGATTCTCTTTGGACACAGTTTGAAGTTTCTTTGACTGTTTCTGTCAAGTATTATAACTAGTATTTTAAGTGCCTTGGGAAATTTGAAAAAAATCTGCATAATAAAAAAAAGAAAAAACTTCAACTCAAACTCGCAATTGTAATTGTGTAATTTTTGAAAGAAAATATGCCTAAATTCTCCTTTTCCTTTATTTGATATGTTTATATTATGTTTTTCCATTATTGTCTACAGATGTATCTGAAGAGCAAAGATGTATGTTTACATATCAGTTGTTGTAAAGATCTCATTCCACTGCAGTGCCAGACCATGTGGACCATATACATTTTTGTAGGCCACTGCAGAACAGATTGGCACCAATCTGCATACAGAAAATTAGGAAAATGTAGTGGATGCCCTAAAATTAGATATTCATATCATTTGTATTTATTGTAAGAGCTTATCATTATACGATGGTAATATTCTCATATTGGAAATGTGTTGATATCGCAAGAGGCAATACAGAATGCACAAATACTTGAGGAGTTTCAAATGTATACGCTTATTGAGACTACAATCTCTTTTTCAAGAGTGTCCTGGCCAAGACAGACTTGCTGCTGCTTGTCTTGCCCAGGACACTCTTGAAAAAGAGATTGTAGTTTCAATCTCCTTTTCTGGCTCTGTAAGTGGGAACACAAGCAAAGTGGTGCAGACCGCACCACACAACACTATTCCTGTCTTGGCCAAATTACTTGATTGCCACCCACATGCCATTATGGTGCTCACCCTGCTCTTGTGTGACACTCACTGCCCGTCTGTCTGCTTCCATTAATACTCGAGTATCTCAAGTCATGTGAAATGGCCTTATCAGAAAATATAGGGAGCTGAGAACTCATACTGTCCTTCCGGAAATGCAGTTCCTACCATTTCTACCAAGTCTGTGTGATGATCCAAAATCCTTAAGCACTCTCGTATTTTCACAGTAGTTTTGCCTACTTCACCCTAGGAAGTTCAAATCAGATATTTTAATGAATTGTTACAAATTTCGTGTTTTATATTATTCTCTATTTTGTCTCTATTCCACACTGTGTTCTGTTAAAATGTCGATTCCACATTCCAATTCCACATTAAAATATAATACACAACATATTTCAAGTACCCATCTACCTTTCCAGGTTTGGATGAGCTGGTTGAACTTCGGATATGGTGATACTCAGTAAATTAACTAAAATAATGAACGTTTAATATATATATACGTTTATTAAATAGAATGTCGTGGCTCACTTGCACAAAACAAGGAATGTTTGAACTATGAGAGATGTCATTTTGAGAGACTGCATTTGTGACCTTACCAGGATCACTTTTGAAATCTCATTTACTTGTTTGTAGACACTGCTTCTCTCAGATAAACTACAAAGCCTAAATAGCACAGTGCTTTAGCCTTGTTTTAACAGAAACAATGATGCGTTTGTTGTTTGTTTTGGCCTCTTGACGAACCAGACCAAAGTCCTTGCCACACACCTGACACTAGATGCCCTGCCATATCTGTAGTTAATTGAAATCATTATTGCCCCCTAGGGTGAGACTGTGGGTGGCTGGACATTGTTTAAAAAATTAATATTATGGAGATTCCCAAGATGACAATATCTTAATAACTAATTCAATATCAAGATACTGATCAGAGGAATACTGTATGTGTGGGTATTTATAGCAATTGGAGTGGAATGTTGCATTTCATGGTCAGTATCTTAACCCAATATCTAAGGACACCAACCCACTATATGTGGAACATAAGCAAACGTAGAGGTCATAACATGTATTGGTAATACTGTGGGATTATTTTGTTTTCTCTTACATACTAAACTGTGACCAAATCTGGTGTGTGTGCGCGAGCGTGTGGTCACTATTGTCGGTATGGCATCGATGCTGATGCTGTGTGTGTTCTGTGTTCTTTCAGGTGGGATTCCATTCATCCTGACCGGAGAGCTGTTTGAGCAGTCTTATCGTCCTGCCGCCTTTATGATAGCTGGTATTGTCAACTGGCTGTCCAACTTTGCAGTAGGCCTGCTGTTCCCTTTCATTCAAGTAAGTGAGCTTGTTTTGTTATACAGTAGCTAACAATTTAGAGAACTAGTTTGAGAAACATGTCGTAACTATTAGCTATTGTGTGCCAGTGTTTGTGAAAGTTCATAGTTGTTCCATGAGTGTTGTTTGAAGTGTGTTATCATGTTACAGCACTGAGCTGAACCACAACAGCACAACAGCCAAGTGATCGTTTATTGTTGTGACTAATGGGCTTTGACAATTGAGTGTCTCTGCCAGACAATTCTCCAGATATTACAGTTATACGGGAGGCTACCATACATAAGAGCAGTTACTTGCAAGTACAGTACAACAGTAGCCTATTAGTGAAATTGGACCATGCCCTGGAACTCTGGGATCCTCTTTCATCTCCCTGAACACAGCTGTAGCCCGAAGCCGCTCTAATACCATTGCTTGTTTTATGTCCTCTTCCATTTTCCCCTTTATCCCTCCACAGTTCGATGACATTGTGCCCCCCGCCTCTCTCTCTCTCTCTCTATTTTTACTTTAATAGTTTTTCCATCGTACAGTAGGCATCTGTTTCCTTTAAGGCGCTCTCGTATTTTTACCTCTTTTACCTTAAGTTTCTTTCTTAACTTTCTTATTAATAGGTTTTTTTGCATTGTGTCCCTGTTCTCAATCTGCCACCTTTAAAAGTGCATGGTGTTTGTCACTGCTGGCATTTACAGGTTGCTCTATTTGGGGGTATTTTCCATATATTTTCAAGCATGGGTCATGGCTGTGCATGGCTGTGGAATGCAGCAGATATAATGAAAACAATACTGCTTTTAATTTCCACTGATCAACGGCCTATATATTTATTTAAATGAGTAATTATTTTGTATTAATTCCACCAAATGACCTTTCTGACAGTATTATTGCAGTGTACAGTATATCATATGAATTCTGTATCATCGAACACCTCGTGTATAAATTCACCTACTTTTGAGGGGCTTATATGTACTTCCAGTTTGATGTAGTCATTAACAGTTTCACATTCATATTCAATTTAAGGCGTTTCCCAGTGCTGTCTTCCCCACTGCTCTAACCTAGTTCCAGTTACCTGAGTGCAGAGCCATGTAAAGAGAGAGTTGTGTCATCTCAGATCACTCCAATGGACAGTTTTTTCACAGAAACAGAGCCTCAAAATAGTTCCCAGAAGTTAGCCTAAATACTAAAAGTACACTATAAATTATATTTTAAATGTAAATCGGTGCATTTATTGACTACTAATTACCAAAAAGAGTTATATATCAGCATATATATATATATATATATATACAAATTGTCCACCAAGCACTTCCTGGAACTATTTTGCCATCAGTTTATCAGTTTAGCCTCTCCATGAACCATGCGACTGAACATTTAGAACTTCCGTTAGCGTAACTCTGTTCTTTCCATGGCTCTGCCTGAGTGTTATAGGGTTTGTGTGACCCCCTATTGTTCTACTAAAGATGCAGGCCGGTGCTGCCACCTTACTATTCACTGAGGTGACACAATGTATTCCAAAGCATAAAGAGAAAGAGACACGCAGAGTGAAGCGAAGATGGAAGGACATTCCAGTTCATAACCTGAACCAAATTGCTTTTTCCAGCCTTACTGTATGTGTGAGAGTATTCCACACACATCAGATGATAATGTGATCCTTGCATACCACTTTTTCCAATAGATGGATTACCCTACATCTACTCTTCTGTAGATTTATTAGTGCTGCTATGTGCTCGGGCTAAGAGTATGGGGTCAATTATGTAATGTATGGAATTGTTTACTGTATGTATTCACACCCAGTAGTCCATCCATGGTACTGTATAAGCAGCATTTGCTTAGCTGCATTTACAATGCTTCCTGATGCCTGAATGAAAAACAGTATATATTTATGTCTTGCGCAGTATAAAATGTCCATACACAGCCTTTGTGATGTATTTGAGTGTGGTATACATTCAGCTTAACATGTTACTGTTGCGAAACTTACCTGCATTTAAGAACCAGTGCTACATTTTAAAATATGTCGTCACCGAGGGGCTTTGACATTCTTTGCCTTATTATTTCCTGCAAAATGATGGTGGTAAATAAAGATCCTCTTTGGCGCCTTCCTTACCAGTTAGCAAGTGCTCACACTTGTGTAATTGTTACAAACAGTAAAATATGTGTGATGATCACTGATTGAGAACACCTGCTACTCCGGTATCTGTTAAGATGCCCATCAGGCCTTTGTTTGTACCCAAAATAGGCAAGAATTCCGCTTCTCTTTCTCTTTGTATATTTAGCCTTGAGACTTTAGATTTGTCTCTGGCATTGGAACAAAGTTATTTGATGTCCTTTCTCAGTGAACTCGATATCGCTTTAAATATTGAGTATTTCTGTGTGAACCACTCAATAATAACTGCAGTATGTGGGAAGACATATGAATCAGTTCACATCACAGTGTGTAAATGCATCCTAAGATTTACCTTTACATTTTCTCTTGTTTCTCAGGATGACTGGGGGATATAGGGTCGTAGTTGGGTTAAAAAGGTTTTTATTCACTTGTAGGTGAGGGAAATCAATGTGGCATTTTGGCTTGACATCCGTCCTTGAGGGGTGTTTTCCCACAGATTCAAAGGCTACATTCGCATGCACCGCCAACTTCTCTCTCATTGTTTTCTCATTGATCCCTCTCACGGATCTGCTTGGCTCTCACGGTGTCACCTGCGCCTTATGCATCTTATGTGGAAACACATTCCAGTCTGGCAAATGTAATTCTGCACAACGTGTGTGCAGAATAATGTAGGCATTCAATGGATACAGTAGACAGCATAATGTGTATGTAATTTTGGTATAATTCTGTCTTGTTCCCTTCCTTGCTCTACATTTCGCAGATGCCTTGATCCAAAATGACTTGCTAAAGCTAAACTTAAAGGTATAGTCAGCTATTGAAAGCTAATAAGCTAATACACTTTTTGTCAAATTCACCAAATATCTCCTCACATTTCGCTATTTTACAGTTTTCTGTGTGTTGAAAAAATAATCTGATACTTCTGCACAGCCCTGGCTCCGTAAATAGGAACATAAACAAAGTGACGAACACCGCTCACATAAACAAAGCTGGAGTACTATGCTTTGCTCCACACGTGTTTTGATGTGCGGGGTGGCACCGCAGAAGGATATTGTTTTGATTTGAGCTAAAAGTTAGCAAGCATTCTACAGAATGACTGATCCTGCCTTTAACTTTTTGACACTTTATTAAATCAATATAAAGTAATCCTGTGGATTAATTTGCTATGAATCAACCCCTTGTCATGCATTAGGCATCTGTCTTTTCGTACAATTTAGGTTTCCATTTTTTCACCAAAACGTGCTTCTAATATCTATACATAGCAGAACCCTGTCTCTACTGCACTGACTGGCTTGGTACGGCATCCTCATGTGTTGAATGCATAGATGATGTCATCTGAGACCGAAGGTGGGCGGCCGGGTCTTATTCTTCTGGCTGAGCGACTGTTGTGTGGGTCTGCTATCTCAGGCTGGAGCTTGGAGATGTGTAGTGTTCTTGCAAATTAGTGTCAGTGTCAGCAGAGGAGACATCTGTGTTGCCTGTCTTCTAGACCCTATGTTTTATATTCCTGAGGTTGGAAGCAACATACTGGATAGTAGCTTGATGGTTATGCAGTAATGCAATAAAATCCTTCAGGATGTGTATTCATCTTGCTGAGATTAATCTTGCCATTGCATGCTTCCCCTTTTCAAAGAAAAATGCGCTCACTGCCTTTAAAAGGCAGAGAATTTAATTTTGCAGTTGGGGTTTGAATCCACAACCATTCGTCTGGGAGTCAAGGACTATCCTATCCCCCATAGGGAGCATAGTGGCTGCCTGAGAACTATTATGGTCTGTGTCACATTTGGGATATGGAGCGCATGGACCAGTAGGATAGTACATGTTGTAGGTGGACATAATACACGCTGCCTATGGGGAGAAACCTCTGCTCCTTTGTTCATTAAGAGAGACCACAGTGTCCTATTTGTTCTGGACGCCACTGCTCGAACTGAGCTAGTCTGCCGGTTAGTTGGGCTATTTCAGCTGCCGCCTCATCTTTCTGCCGCTCATAAATGGAGTCCACCTGTGTCGGTAATGAGTTACTACTCAGCATGCTTGCTTGGTCCGGACTATATACTTTATTCTTGATCGCTGCTCGGGCTTCTGGAAGGGAAGAGGCATGTCGATAATGGCTGTGCCCTAAGGATATAGTGCTCCAAATACTTGGGAGCGTGACGTTGCCTTAAAATGGCAAGACAGGAGTGGAGTGCTGACTCTATGCCAGGTGAAATATTACTCTGAAGTGGTCAATAGTCTTCAGCAAAGAAAATACAATACTGTAATGTTGTGGATTGGCCCTGAACATGATTACTGACTAGGAAATGCCAATTAGAGACTGCGCAGATGGTGTATGTGTGAATAACCAACCCTCAGTAAAAACCTATCAATGTACAGTAACAAACCAAGATATAATGAACATATACATTGCAGACAGCTGCGGAAATGTCAGAAAAAATTGCTCAGTAGAGGCATTGATTGCTCAATATGAAGAAGACTTGCAGCAATAACAGTTAGCCTATAGCAGTTACAAAATAACCTTTCAGCCTAGACTTTAGCATGAGTGACCTTTAGCTACAGTACATGCTAAAGGCATTTGTCTAATACTACTGAACTCGTGGCCTAGGGCCCACACGAGAAACTTGCGAGAAATGTATAGTACAGGCTGTTCAACATTTCTCCTCTTGCGGACGTGTCTCATTAAATCGTGGGTGTGTCAGCTATTTCTATATGCAAAAGAATATGCCAAAGTGCTTTGGATTTTAAATTAGCCATTTTTATTACTACATCTTCTGCTGTATGTGTAAACTGTGTCCCATACACAATGTTTGTGTAATTAAGATATTTTCTGGGGGTGGGGAAAGGGCATTGTGTATGCTTTATCACTCATTTGTGAATTTACCAGGACATCCATTTCCATACAGTAGGTAGTGGGCTTCAGACGGTCGCGCTTGCACAGTCAACTCAAAGTATACTTAACGCCCTGAAAAAACTAAAGCTACGATAAAAGCTACGATAACGGAAATATTAACGTTATGGGCATAATACTTTAATGTAAACATGCAAGAGGTAATCATATAAGATCCTAACTAAGCTAGATGGTGCATAACATACAACAAAATACAAGCTACAGTATATTCCATGTAAGTATCATCCTGTCTGTTATTTTCACCATAATAGAAAATGTTCTTCCTAACAGAAAATATAATATTCCAAGTTTCTTTTGTACTGTACTTGTACTGTAGTTCAACTGTCTGCCTTTTTAGGGCTGGGTGATATACAGGTATTTAATTTATATCTGAATTTTTTCAAAAGATATATATAATTTGACAATATCATTTATATCGATATAGTTACATTATGCGTTTATTCATTACTTTTTCGATTTGTTCGTCTCTCCCTCCATGCCTGCACTTTGCCTGAGGAGTGTAGTATACTGTGTTTATACAATACATATAACACATG
>JAODUH010000381.1:6238-20327 GCA_027564835.1 Typhlichthys subterraneus | reverse complement strand
GTTCGTCTCTCCCTCCATGCCTGCACTTTGCCTGAGGAGTGTAGTATACTGTGTTTATACAATACATATAACACATGTTACATGCAAGACATAACAGTGAGTTCTTAAACAGGCTACTATTATTTTCAGTCTATCAGTCTATCATCTGTTTATAATGTGTCTATCTATCTGTCTGTCGGTATATCTGACATATATATATATATATATATATCTATATATATGTGTGTGTGTGTGTATATGGGAGAGGGAGAACACAGGCTTTGTTACTGACAGACATTGTGCTGGCGTAATATCTGAGTGGTCTCTGTATGAGTCCCATGTAGTGATGCTGGCATTTTGCCACAGCTGGCAAGGGCATGCTTTACACAGGCCATACAAGATGCAGTTACAGTCAGTGTCAGAAGACAACAGAAAAGCTATCTCAACCATAACCTTGAGAAGTTCAGAAACACACAGGTACGGTATTTCAAAGACTACAATATACTGCTTTCTGGACGCAGCAGATTTCCAAATGAAGGTCTTTGAATGTCAAAGGCTTATTACTGCCCTTCGTGTTGCTCTGACTATGTAGTTATATGCCTGCAGGTCATGGGTAGTTCACTGATAACTGTACTGAAAGTTGTACTTTTCAAAGTACTTGGATTTAAGACATATCGCACTCATGCACACCTTTTCAAATATATTAAGACACCCTCTGAATATAAAATAGCAAAAGTCCTCATTAGTGATCAGAAAAGTTTCCTTCTTAACGAGAGCAATCCAAAACAGCCAAGAAATAAAAATAAACAACCCATTAAATTGAATACATTCTGATATTCCACAGAGGTTGTTTGCCTCACTTACAGGTTAGCCTCTGGTTATGATTGCATATGTATATCTTTCAAAACAAACAGCCACATATGCTGATGCATATCAAACAAATAATCGCTGAGGTGTTTTCTGGTACATTTGCATGAGTTACTGTTGGAATGTATATTTTACACTGTTTGTTTACATACGTACACACACACACCTGTCGCAATATCACTAAAAGCCTAACACCGCGTACTAACTGAATACGATAGCAAGCGAGGCGTCCGACTATCGCGTTGCATCAAATAAGTCTCTGTCCACCCCGAATTAATTTGTTACAACATGTAAACAAACCACTTAGCCTACCTATCTGCTGTAGCACATAGAGATCATAACTGCCTTCTCCATATTCACTACAGTACTATGGCAGGGACGGGTATAGATATGATTGTACCGTAAAACTAAGATAGCTTGAAACTAGCTTTAAAGCTCTGCTATCAGCATCCTGACAAAAAAACAACCTCCCTCCAGCTAGCTACCATCATCTTATTGATAACTAACTGGTCATTCAATGTTAGATGGATGTGAACATATTTTAAATATAAAAATAAACTATATGATAAAAAGACATTGGGAGTGATCAACATAATTGTTTATGGAGAGCACTCAGTTTATGGATGCACTCAGAACCCTGTTTGCTTAGCTCCCCTATCCATGAATCCATATAGACATCCCTAGTGGCAACTATTTCATTTTGTTTTGTGATCATTTCTAGTCATATTCTTTACTAGGCTGTCCATATTTACATATTTACATGGACAACATGTTTACATGGACAACATGTTCACAACAGTGAACGCACAGTGCGAAGTAGGCTGTTTAATGTGCGATTAGTAGTGCATCTTAGGGACATTGTAGTTTTACTGCTGCAGACCCAGGTGAATAACATCCACCTTCTCTTGGCACCACAGTTGTCTTATTCCTAAATCCTTATGAATTCTTCACATCATTCTTTGACATGATGACGTTGTCACTCGAGATCAAGGAAAGTGGCTTAGGAAGGACATGGAATGTAATTTCTTTTCTATTCGGATGCAGCCTAGTTTTATGATTTCTACACGAGCGTCAATAAGTATAAGGTCTCAGGAGGATAGAGGCAGGATACACAAGAGGCTAGGGTGGTCCACTCCCATTCTTGAGGTTCATGGGTTGAATAACATCAAGCCCAACCTGTCCGTAAACATATTTGAGCAAGATGCCTAAACCTGCCCCAGTTAGTCTTTTGATCATTGATCGTTGTAACTGCAGACCAAACAACTCTAAAGGTCATATGAGAGATTTATTTTGGTTTTAATGTCAAACTCAGTTTATTAACAATGTCTTATCAACAGTGTTGGGCAGTAACTAGTTACTGTAATTTATATATTTTTTTCTTTTAGATGACGTTATTGTCTACATAATATACTTACATGGGTGCCGCCATTTTTGTGTGATGTCAAATTAGGAACTCGGGGTAGTCTGATCTGCCCCGAGTTCACAAGTAGGAACTCTGAGTGGCGTTCTGTTGTATTTTTTCTAGTAAGATGTCGGAAATTCTCGACTTCCCAGTTGTCTAGCAACTCTGTGCTAAACGTCTGATACATAGACCCCTGTAAGCTCGACACAGGACTCTCTGACATTCGGGAAGTGACACTGTTGATTTCCATTGGCTGTTAGCATTGTCATTCACATGTATGTAGCCGTTATTTCTGGTGCAACGCTAGTGCACTGCTCTATTCACTAATTTTTAATTAAACATTTATTTTAAGCAGTAACCGTAGCCTACACATTTGACAGATTTACAGATCTGTTTACAAACCTGTAAATGTCCAGTCCTGTTGATTCGTTTTCCATTGGATTCCTCATTGTAAGTTTAACATCCAACTTTGGTCATTGAGTTAGGTAGTCGGTCATCGTGCATGTCAATCAAAATACCCCGCTTGTTAAGTAGTGATGCAGTATTGATGTAGTTAGCAAGCGCTGTGTCCCAGCCTTCGTTTGTAAAGGCTGGCTGTGCAAGACTAGGTGTCCTGGGATTGGATTTGGTGGGGAATGTACCTTTTAAGATGCTGATTAGTAGGGGTTTTTTCAAGGAGGTGTATTTTTCTGTCACTTAATTTGTCTTTTTTATTATTTCTTTGTTTCTTTCTCACTACCGCTGTCACTCACACTGTGACCAGTAGGGAGATCGAGGAAGCAATCTGGCCCAATCCACAGCACCGTGTCATACTGCTGGTGTGAGCCCCGGAAAGGTAGAGGTATAGTATCACAAGCTGTCGGCCTAATCAGTGTTGGGTGGTTGTCTCATTACCGGCGGAGGGACATTGTGGTGCCAGGAGCGCCAGTAGTATGTATGCAGGAGCTCATCTGGAGAGTGGCAAGAGATCCACACGACACTAATTACACAATTCCCATTCGTCTGCTCTCTAGAGACACTGGGTTTTTTTTTTGTTGTCGTTCTGCAATCCCCCAACACACCTTTATCGCAGACTGGAACACCAGACTGGAACTAACAAGTTTGGCTGAGTGAGAGAGACAATACGTATTGTTTGTGTGCACGCAGTTGGCTCATGTGTCTGCAAGCCTGTGTGTGTGTGTGTGTGTGGTCAAGTGGTTTGTGTGTGTGAGCGTGTGCGTGCGAGTGTGAGTTTGTCAAGCCAGAATAGCGAGGCAGAGAGAGAAAGATTGAAAGAGAAAATGAAGAAAGCACGATGACTTGATCACAAGAACGACTTCTCCTGCAATCTGTTGAGTGCACAATGACTATTAGCTGTCAGTCAGTGGCAGTCAGAGGGGAAATTTATCTGTGTGTGTATTCAAATAGACAGACAATAGAAGCAAGAAGCAAAGACTTAGCAATACACACACACACACACACACACACACATGCACAGCAGACCTGTAGAAATGGAATTGAGAGGAACCCAGACAGATGCAGCATAAGGCCAAGGCAGGCTAGGACAGAGCTGATGAGTGTTACCCATACATGAAGTGACGGGGGGCTATTTCTAGCTACGCCGTCTCACAAATATAGGTTGGTTTGCTGGATGTTTGCTAGCCCTTATGCCCCGGGTTATTGTGAGCATTGGGTTCTCTCTGTACTGACTCACTGGCCACTGGCCATCGCCTGGCACCCGGACCCAGCTGGGCAGCGTGTCCTCCGTTTACAGGACAAATGGGTTCTCAGTTCTCCTACCAGCGCCGTTGGGGGGTTTTGGTGGTCGGCCATATGCGTGGTTTACACTTCAATGTCTTTAAACCTGTAGCCGTCTTGCTCAGAGAGGAATCCATCAAATTGGAAAGTTGTCAAGGGATAAGTTTGGTGTCCTTTGGTTTTCTTGTTAGCATAGACCACATGTTCTTATTTGTTGATGTTGAAATGCAGACTCGCTCACATATCCTACGGCTAATATAAATCCTTAAGCCTGATCAATGTTTGTGGAAATGTCTTTTGGAAAGTGTTGACGATGTTGCATTCAAGTTTTTATTTCCTACATATTTTGCATGCTCTTTCTATTGATTTTTCCCAGCCTGCTTATTTTCAACTCGTGTCTGTCAAATGTACCTTGTGAGTAGCTCCTCAACGTTAATCTGTACATTGATAGAACTGATTTAATGAACTACGACAAGATGCTGTTAAAGGCAATAGGGTGTAATCGTGATGCTGGCCAGAGTGTGTGAAAGCACACGTGTATGTATGTGCTAGTGTGCCTTGTCTGTGCTGTTGAATCTCATGTACCTCCCCCCTGGTCGCTGATTGGTCCAGCATCCAGAGTGGCGTAGCCAGTTGATGCCAACAGGGTTTCCAGACTATAACCATAGGGATAACTGAGCTGAGTGTAATAGTCGGACGGAGCCAGGCTAGTGGAGAGGGCCAAGAAATAACAATAGCAAATGTTTCTTAGCTCATCCCGGATTCCCTCACAGACATGTAGGCTGTCCACCTTGAAGCTTACCTGCTGAGTGTAACAACATTGGTTTGCTAAGGTTGAGATTACTATACCAAAAACTATCTACAGGGCTGGATGGGCGGATCGTTTAAGCATTTGTTTGTTGATCTTCCCCCTCTGCTATGTTTTCTGTTGCTGTCCTGAATCCACAAATTGCAAATCCTCTCATGAATCAGAACGAGTAGTAGTAGTCTCGTAGTAGTAGTCTCGTAGAATGGTGCATTATGGTAGCGCAAAAAACTTTGCAGCGTAGGGAAACCACGCATCCAGTGTGTAAAGGCCGTTAGAAGTACACACGTCACACTTGCTGTGTCCACACACACACACGCACGCACATACACAGTGTGATGACTCATAAACATTCAAATGTGACAGGGTAGTGGTCAGGGTGGTCAACTATGACCAGAAAGGTTGTGGGTTTGATGCCCCCCATCTGCTCCGTAATAGTTGTAATTGTACTCATTGTAAGTCACTCTGGATAAAGGCTTCTGCTACATGCCCTAGTAGCAAATAACATACCCCCCCCATTGATAATGCCTAACCACTGCCATGTAAATCAACGGCCGTGACGGAACACTCCCCGGTGTCTGAGCTGTTCACGCCCGTGCACCTTCAGCGCTGTGATTATGGGCTGTTTATTCACATTACTTCGCCATTGCTGCAGGTGGCAACGCCTTCCTGTCTGTCTGTCTGGCATTTGCGTGTGCATGTGCCAAGAGGATCCAGATGAGCACAACAGATCAAAAGCTTAGCCCTAGAAGCAGTGCCTTTCTCATTTTCCATAATCTGCGACCCAAACATTTGATACATGACAGACCAGGAGGATGCTGAAATGTCCTTTTTGTACTCTGGCTCTAATTCAATAACGAATTCTAACTGAGTGTTGCATCACTCGCACATATAAACTGGGTTATTCTTATGTTATAATGAAAAACAACAAGATGCCACACTAATGGAGGAGCGGTGACGCTACTGTGCACTGCACTGCGAGTCTTTTGTTCAACTTTGTTTTTTATCGAGGTCATGGTTGTTTGAGCACACTGAATTGCTAATTCCAGGTGCATGAGGGCCAATTTCAAATGATCACCCTTTGTGAGCAAAGGATTACGGCTCAGTGACACACACTCAAGATTATTTAATTTCTCTCTCTCTCTCTCTCTATCTCTCTCTATCTCTCTCTCTGTATCTCTCTCTCTTGCTCCTGCTGCTGCTCCCTAAATCTCCTTTAGCTGGCAATCTGCCTGCCTTTGACTTGAATATCTCTAGCATGAATGGCCATAGCAAGCTGGATAGAGTCAACTTCCAAAGACTTCAGCTGTTTGTTTAATCTTTCTTTCTTTCTTACTTTCTTACTATTTTTCTTTCTTTCACACTTTCCTCATCCCACCATTTGCCAGAAACAACACACACACACACACACACACACACACACACACACACACACACACATGGATCTTCAATAAGATTTTAACATTTCACTTTTGGATTCCAATCTAAAGGGAATAAGCATCCACTCAATGCTGTGATCTATAGAGACATTTACTGGCTGCAGGTCATAAGTTAGAAAATTCAATTTGCAGGAGCAAACCTTCCAAATAGCTCTCCAAATAAATACGCTGTAGAAAGTGTCATGACATTTCCACCTACAGTCTTCTCTGTGGTTTAGGTGTAATTTAGAAGATGCGTTCCCCCTGACTTGCACATATTCCTGCTCACACACCTTGGGGTGAGAGGTGGGGGAACTGTCAACAGCGTGAGTCAAAGGTGGATGTCACTGTGTCTTGGGCCAAGAGATTGGTACACAGAAACAGTGTGGTTTCATTCAGTTTCACTAGATAACCACACTGAATAGTGCTGTCATATATTCCTGATACACGAATTGCAAGCAGGCATACAGGCTGTCTTGTGTTATTCTAGTATTTAGTTGAAGCTGATGGATGTAATATGATTCGGTCTTCCGCCTTCATAAAACTCTTTCTACCTGCACTTATCTGTTTTGAGGTGTAAGAAGAGGCAGACTGTTATGGGACTAACTATGGAAGTAAATACTTCATGTAAATCTAATTGCCCCCTATTGTCTCTGTGCTGTGCTGTCCATACACTTACCGTAATACACTTAACCTACCTCGATTTCGCCAATAAACAATAAGATGGAAAGGTAATTATATTGGCATTAACTTTGAATCTAATAATAAAGCATTTATGAAAACAAATTTATGCTTATCTGTTTGTATTTGTGCAGGCGACGCTGAAGACATATGCATTTCTAGTGTTTCTGGTAGTGTGCATTCTGGGATCGGTCTACCTCTACTTTATCCTGCCCGAGACCAAAAATAAGACTTTTATGGACATCAGCAAGACCTTTGCCAAGATTAACAAGATCCCTGTTGCCACACCAGTTCAAGAACTGGAGCTGGCTCTGTCCGTCAAGCCTGCAAAGGAGCAGACGAATGGAAAAGTCATCGAAATGGAGAGCACAATCTGATCAAAAGATAAAACATGTTGGAAACAGTGTTGTTGTTTTTTCTGAAATGTTTTTATGCCATGTATTGATTACTGAATATGTATCATGTTCTTTATGTGAGGACTCAAATATAGTTCTTCTGACAATGAATAACACATACAATGCACATACAAAAAACACTTATCAAATTATCAGCCAGCCCCCATATTATTGTTTTCAATATGTTTGCTTACCACAATGTGTGTCAGCTCATAAGAACATTCATTGACGGGGGCAGGATGGTCTAATGGTCTGAGTGTTGGACTTCCAGCCGGAAGGTTGTGTGTTCAAACACAGATGCTGACTTACCTAAGCATCCTTGAGCAAGATGCCTAACCCCTAACTGCCCTCGGTGGTTGGTGGTTGGTTGCACGTCACTGGCAGCAGTCACTATCGGTGTATGAATGTGTGTGTGACTCGGTGAATGTCTGATAAAGTACTGTAAAGCGTTATATAAAGGCACCCATTTGCCATTTACACTGGACATAATCTTAAAAATTAGGTCATCAGGTCATAATCCCCCCCCCCAAACGACCTGGTTGTTTCCAACAGTACTTTTTGTCCACATCACCAAATTCAAACAAAACATTAATGCTAATGGCGCCCCCCACTTAGCCTCTCTCCTACCCTCGCTCAGATCATTGACTACATTTGAACATTTTGTGCAATGGATGGAGTCAGGCTCAGAGCTGGGGTGCAGTTAACACTATGTTTTAATTCAAAGCAAACCTACAATTACAGGTATTAGGGAGCAGGTACCTTGTCTGTTAATGTACCCCCTTACACTAAATTAAAATGCCTTGCTTATACTCCCTGGCTCCCGACCGCTGATTGCTTTATATAATTAGGCCTATATATTCCCCTGCCAATATTACTGACCTCCCCATATCTGACCACAAACCCATCTCGTTTGAAATGTCTGCTCAGTCGCCTATACTTTACTTTTCACACTTTTTATTTTTAACTATTGTTTCTAAAATGTATGCGCCTGTCTTCTGTCACTGTATTTGCAATGTAAGTCCTTTAATGTCTTGAAAGGTGTCCTCAAATAAAATGTATTATTATTATTAATGTTATTATTATAGGGTTTAGGCTGATTGCAGGTAGGCCCATGCAGGGACTCAAACCCAATGCATTTCAGGTGGGAGAACACGCCCCTCTAGGATGGTTTATATTCAACCTGTAATATCAGAGAATATGGTTCTCTTCTCATCACTAGCAAAGTGGATTTCCTCTTTGTGTCATAACCAAACCAAAGAGGCTTCAGGCGTGAGAGGGGAGAGACGTGCTCCATGAGATATCAGACACATTCTGTTGGATTATTACCCTAGCCAGACAAGCAGAGGGAATCCATTGAGCGCAGTTAGGCTGGCAATTTGTTGGTCTCTCCAAGTCTCAAAAGATGCCGGCCACCAGATGGCTCTAGCCAAGGGAGAGTGATGTGAATGGAGGCAGACAAGCGTGGCGTTGAAGTCATAACTTGCGCCGCATCTAGCCTGAAGTCCGACGGGTAAATATCGACTTCACACTTACACCTGTATGTAAAATCTGTCATAATGCAATAAAGTGTTGTCAAACAAATAGAGAGCAGGGGGAGTAAAGGTAAAGTTGAACACCGTGTGCACACACACTCAGATAATTGTGCCGATTCTGATCAGATCTAAAGTGTTGAGGTAATATAACAGCTGGAGCTGTGCAGCACGCCCCCTATCTGTTCCTTTCCGCTAGTGACTGCCACAGACCACACAAATGCCCAGCACACTTAACCCTTAGCCCCTAGCCCCAACCCTTTATGGGTAGCCTTATGAGATTACTTTATTTACTGGCATACTTTCATAATAGTAAATGCAATTGGCTGACCTCCCACACACACTGAAATGTATATGCAATTAAGGTGTACTATGTATTCATATATTTTAAGGTTTTTCAATTGTAACAATTAACATTTTATTCTAATACGTTCAGAGATACAGTAGGTCAGTCAAATGAAGAAACGTCAACATTACTAGTTTTCTAAGACAGTTACTATCACAATCATATGTCAGTGGCATTCTCTTTCAGCTGTTTAAACTGAACTAAATCAACTTTAGCTTTGACTGTTTCCAGAAGGTTTTTGCAGCAAAAAAAAAAAACAACGCAAAAACCGCATGACCGATAATAAATATTTGCTATTGCTAATTTGCCAGAACTGATATCATTCCCGAATGGAAACGCATTCAAAGCAAGCCTGGATTATAATTGTTTAAGTTAACTTCACAAATTGTGAAAGTCGGATAACTATTTATTTAAATCATGGCTACCGATCCATCTATTAGCTCAGCAGTCTTTTTCTACAGCATTGCTGCCTGAAGGGTTTCAGTATGCCTATGTGCTGTTTGAAAGATAAGATGGGCCTTATAATGTTGCAGTTTGCCAGGGCAATCTGCAACATTATTAGTTCACAGCCTAGTGTCACAGTATTTAACATAATATCTTTTTTTATGTGCTTTGCAAAAATAGATAATATCACATTGTGTCTTATCTTAATAGTAAACAGAACTGTATGTATAGTGTTCCCTAAGCCTTGCTGTGTGCAATATTCATCACTTGGAACCGCTGGTTGTGGCTGGACCGATAATGAGATTTGATTATCACCTGGAGATGTGTCCTTGACAAGGAAGTAGTGGGCTTGTTTCCGACATGTTATGGTAGCGGTGGCTTTGAGCTCTTTCTGGGTATTTGCACTTGATAACAAGTAAAGATTGCACTGAGGGGCATTTGTATTGGTCCAGCCATTAACAAGCCGCTATGCTGCTTCAGTTGTGCTGGATTACCTTAAGTGAGCTGAAGTACATCATACACCCTTGGGTGAACACTAAAACAGCAAGTCTGGTTTGGGTTCGTATGTGTGTGTGTGTGTGTGAGAGAGAGCAGGTCAGTGAGAGAGCAACATGTACAGTATATGTATACACTGGGGAGAGCCAAGGAGGAGCAGATACAGTATGAATATGCACAATATGACCTTGTTTGTTGTCTTTTCTCTCGGTCTAGTCGAAGCCGCTGCAACGCTGCTATTAATGGAAGCAAAATCACTTCCCTCCCGGCATAAGAAATGACAGCTGGCTGCCTGAAGCTATACCGTACCGTTAAAGCTCACAGCCCTGAAATATCTTGGGACCCTGTGACTCAGCAAACTTTACTCTTTTTGTTGTGTTTCATAATCGATAAGTGCACACAGAGAGTGCTGGAAGTGATGGTGGTGTTCGCCAAGCAATCTGTAGCAGCCAAGAGAAATAAAACTCTGTGCAGGCCTGCTACAATGGAGGCTTATCTTAAATCTATCGTATCTTTAAGCTAGCTTTCCTGTGTGCCATCTTCGCCGATATTTGTTTTTCTCTCAAGAGGGTTCACAACATCGCACAGCTTCACATGTGCACATCACATCCAAAAGGTGTTGCATGGTGTGATAATAGGATTGAATGGCTTAGTTCAACAACCAAATGTACTGTATTCTTAGACATAAAAAGGCATTCTCATGAATCATGGTTTGCTTAATTCGGCTGACGTTGTCAGTCATACAGTAGAACAAACCGTGTTGGGTAAATTCCTCAACAATTGTAGTAAGCTACTATTTACTTATTACTCCTTCAAAAAGTAATGATATTACTTTACTTACTGGGTATTGAAAATAATTAGTTACATAACCAGTTACATTACTATATTACCTTCACAAACACTACCCTGCCTCGACCCTTCCAAAGAATGACAACCTGTGAAGCAAGTTCAGTTTAGAATTGAATCCTCTTTATTGGAACAATAATTAACTTTATTGTCAACAATCAGCCAAAGTGAAAACATTGCAGCCTCTCAAACCAGATGATTGGACAGGCTGGTTCAATTAGCCTACCCTAAGTTTGCTAGGACCAGGAATCTCGTTCTTGTAAAGCAGTAATGCAGCATTACTTGGATTAGTATTTGTATTAGTATTACTGTTTTGGAAATAGTAATTAGTTATACTAGTTACTGAAAAAAATAATAACATTACAGTAACTAGTTACTAGCAACTGCCCAACACTGTCGATAAGACACTGTTAATAAACTGAGTTTGACTTAAAATCAAAATAAATATCTCATATGACCATTAGAGTTGTTTTGTCTGCAGCTACAACGATCAATGATCAAAAGACTAACTGGAGCAGGTTTAGGCATCTTGCACAAATATGCCTACAGATAAGTTGGGCTTGTTCTATATTCAATATTACAGTAACTAGTTACTAGTAACTAGTTAATGCCCAACACTGATAACAAATGAAGGATACTGCCATAGTACTTAATCACACTTGCTGTTTCAAAACGGCTCTGCCCCCAGAAAGCACCTAGCTGTTAACTGACCATGCCTGCCTGGGGCTGTGTCAAGGTAAAGACACCAGGGGTCAATCCTGTTCAACCAGAGCCATCATTTAGTTATTGGCTCTTGTCCCACTCAGCGCAATGATTCTCGATATGCCGTGTTGACAGATTGCCCAACACAATCTCTAGTGCCACAGTTGATGTGTGTGCAATTTCACCTCCATCCGCCATGCTTGTGACAGACCTCCACCGCCTCCTTGGTAGGCTGGTGCTGGTGAAACATAATCCCGCTCTTCCTAGGTGACATTGTGCTCTCAATCCATGCCCCCTGTCTGTGTCACGCCCACTATTAAACCTGCTTTCTCTGTCCCCTTGCACCTCCGGCGGCAGCAACCTCATTTCCCTGAACGGGCCTGACCCTTATTGCTTGGCCCTGTCATGTTCCAGTCCACTGGCACGACTTTGTGTGTGTGTGACCTCCAGCTGTTTCTCTGTCACGGGTACAGTACAACGTGGTCCACATTACGGGGTATACTTGATATGTATTGCAGGTGTATATTGTACCCTTTGTTAATTCATAAGGCACATGTGTGCCCATGAATTAACACTATAACCCTATGGCATTTAGCCAAAGTCAGCATTACTAGTTTTCTAAGACAGTTACTATCACATTCATATGTCAGTGGCATTCTCTTTCAGTTGTTTAAACTGAACTAAATCAACATTAGCTTTGACTGTTTCCAGAAGGTTTTTGCAGCAAAAAAAAAAAAAAAGCAAAAGCCGCATTACCGATAATAAATATTTGCTATTGCTAATTTGCCAGAACTAATATCATTCCCGAATGGAAACGCATTCAAAGCAAGCCTGGATTATAACTGTTTAAGTTAACTTCACAAATTGTGAAAGTCGGATAACTATTTATTTAAATCCTGCTACCGATCCATCTATTAGCTCAGTAGTCTTTTTCTACAGCATTGCTGCCTGAAGGGTTTCAGTATGCCTATGTGCTGTTTGAAAGATAAGATGGGCCTTATAATGTTGCAGATTGCCAGGGCAAAACCTTTTGTAGTTATTTCCATGACTTAAATTCAGTGAACTACACATAATAAGAATTTCAATGACAATGTGCTAATCTATACCTGTCACCATTAAAATACTCAATACATTTAGAATTACTTTTTGCAAGACTGATGATCAGAATTATTTACCATGTACTGAAAAACTGAATATTTTAAGATGGAGACTATAAAACGTCTCTGCATTGAAACCCAGTAATAATCTTAAATCAAACGTGCCTCTCTGGATGGGTTTGTCTTGGAGATTCACAGAAGTCTTCATTAAAGCGTGATACTATCAAAGATTGAACACAATATTTCTTCTCGTTTAGAGATCTTTTATTCTATGCTTGCAAGCGGGCAACTCTGTGTGAGAGTGCGATGAACAGACTTTAAAGAGCAGCATTTTAACACACAACAATACATCAGTCAAGGACTCTCCAGCCATTTACACTCCCTAACTTTGGTCTTGGTCAAAGTAAATCAACGAGTCAGGAAGACACATAGGCTCAGTTCTCAGACGTGGATCAAGTCTAGTCCTAGACTAAAACCTTTTCTCAGTAGTGATCTTTGACTTTTCATTTTAGTTTTGGACTAGGCTTAATCCATGTCTGGGAATGTCTGAGTGATAGTGAGACGAAATGGGCATACATAACAAAGGTGGCTGGTAGAATTGTGCACGTCCTTTGCAATGGGAAAATCTTGTGTACCTCTTTTGAAACATATATTTCATTTCAAACATTTCTTATTCATGAAGGGCCATAAATCTCACACAACAATTTCAGTTGGTTTAAGCATATACCTTCTCTAAATGTAACCATATAAACAAACATCTTATACAACATTTCCCTCGGGTTTAGTTTAAGGCTGCACTTTTGCAGTAGCTCTTAACTTCCTCCAGAAAACCTGTTCACTTAAAGGTCCTATGATATGATATTTTAAAGGTTAACATAGCTAACTATTTTCTATGTAAATATATAGTGGAATAATTATGTCCTGAGTAAAGCAGGACATCACACCCTCTCTGTGTTTTAATATGATCTCAGTTCTTTGTTTTTATAGCCCGTCCGTCTGCGCTTGCATGTTAGTGTGTGTGCGTGCGTGTATGTGTGTGTAAGATTGCTCTATTTCATGTTGTTAGAAACACCTTGCCTTTTCTCCTGTCTCCTTCAGTGCCATCTGTTCACCACAGACTGCACAATAAGATGTCTGACTGCTATTGCTTTGGTGTCCCAACCAATCAGTGTTGGCCTACTGCTGAAGACTTGACAGAGCCAGTGTGAGTGTTAGGTTCAATAAAAATAATCTTGATTATCTAATTTAGTAGCTCCCGTGTTGAGAGAATGACTGGGTGCCGTGTTGGTGTGTGTGTGTGTGTGTGTGTGTGTGTGTGTGTGTGTGTGTGGGGGGGGGGGGGGGCC
>JAODUH010000380.1:0-13719 GCA_027564835.1 Typhlichthys subterraneus | reverse complement strand
CCCCCACCTCCATCATGTATCTACAGCTAAAAGAGATGCGTTTAACAAAGCAGATTCAGATCACATTTATTCTAACCATTGTTAGAAATTATGCCCATTCTTGATAGGGGGAGAAAGTAGACGCATTTTCTAAATGGCATATTTTGGAAGTAGGCTCCTTACAGTAGGTTGACTTTTCTATTGAGATGTTAACATTTCCCTCCGCTATCTTAAGACAAATATCAATATCTGCTTGACTGTTTTTTTGGGGTTACAGTAGCATCAGTATTTGACATGCGCCCTGTCTAAAACAACAAGTATCCATGCATAATATCCTATATACTGTATTTTATCACACATTGTCTTAGCTGTTGACAGAACGTTCTGTGTATCCTATTTTTGTACTCTCGTGAATAAAATTTTCACATTATATGAACCTTAAACTAGAATTAATGGAATGTAAACCTGGTAATTTAGCTCTGAAATCGTAACTAATGCCACAACAGTCTGTCCCGTGTCCCGTGTGAGTTTGCTAAATGTGAAGACATTTAATTTAATCAGTGTGACGGGCATAATAATGAACTGCAGTGGAGTGATACACATAGAAAATAGTCACAGCAAGTAGCAAGCCTACATATAATGTACGTTGTGCTTGTATGTATCGCAGATGCGCTTGCTCTGCGGGACAAGTCCTATTATGTGAATATTTTGTAGTAAATAAATGTGCCTGTTCATTTTTGTCCCCCTTTTCTCAGGTACTGGGGAGAGCGGAAAGAGCACTTTCATCAAACAGATGAGGATTATCCACGGCACTGGCTACTCGGAGGAAGATAAGAGGGGGTTCACCAAACTGGTGTATCAGAACATCTTCACATCTGCGCAGGCCATGATTAGAGCCATGGAGACCCTCAAGATACCCTACAAATACGAGCACAACAAGGTAGAATTGCGTAGTCGAACTCTCAAGCTGGGTTGACTAGGAAAATTAATTGGGCTGCAGAGAAAAAAATGGCTAAAATGGCTGCAGAGAAATTTGCTATCGCATCAAGTGAAAGCAAGGGTTTGCCTGGAAGTTGTGTGTGTCTGTGTCTATCTATTGAGCTCAGACATGCTTAATCGCTTCCTGTACTTTTGGACGCTTCCTGTGTCCTTAAATTGTATCCCCACCTCCTGCATTGAGACACTCCATTACTAACCATAATTGTCTTAGGATGTGTGTTTCGTTACGTTTATGTTCACAAATCCACTCGGGCTGCTCACCACATGTAGTCTATATTTCACTATATTTCATTATAACTTCCTATACGGCCCTTCTTTTCCTTACAACCTCGTCTGCACAAGCGGGAAATCCTGTTCCACATAAACTCGCTGAATCAGTTGCCCTCATGCTCACCACTTTGGTTTCTGTTGTCAGACATTTTGTGTTACAGTAACCTCTTGCCAACCATTGTTTTCCCTGTGACAAACTGATAGATTTAGTTGTGAGGCGTTTATAACTCTTTTTACACGTGTAAAGCAACCATAACCTTATTTATTTGCTTAAATTATTTCTTTACTTTCTAAGCGGAAAGGCTGATTGTTATGAAATTCAGGTTTCTGTTGCTACTGCATAACAAGGAGACTGGATTTCTGAGGAATGATTGCTTAGCAGTAAAATACTAATGTTTGTTCTAGAAAAATGAAAAGATAAGAGTCTCTATCTATTCTTCTTCTTCAGGCTACTTCCCATTAAGTTGTGAGGGAATTGAAAACAAAAATGTAATGTGTATGTGTACAAAACTATTATTCTCGCTTTCAATTCTCACTTCCTGCTAAGTACCGGTATGTCAAGATAGCATTATAGAGTTGGGCTGGATAATGGAGTTCACTGTATAATGTGGATTGTGACAGTTAAACTTTTGTTTCACATGACTTCTTGAGAATAAGATTGTTCAGCCGCTTGGAATTCTTAAAAGTATAATATGTTAGTGCCAATATGGTGTTGCAGTTTGTGATGTCACGTCATATTAACCAATCGTAAAGAAGGCGAATAAGTGAGACACAAAGCAAGTGTGTACCAGAGCCATGGAAAGAACAGAGTTTCGCCATCTCTGTTCACTACAATGGACCATTTCTTTTCACAGCAATGGTGGATCGTGAAGCCTCAAAATAGTTCCCGGAAGTTAGCCTAAATACTAAAAGTACCCTATAAATTTTATTTTAAATGTAAATCTGTGCATTTATTGACTACGAATTACCAAAACATTAAGTTATATATCTGTTAATATATAAATTCAAACTGCCCACCAAGCACTTCCGGCAGGAACTATTGTGCCATAGGTTTAGCCTCTCCATGAACCATGTGACTTGACAATTTTGAACTTCCGTTGGTGTAACTCTGTTCTTTCCATGGCTCTGGTGTGTACACACACCAAGACAGAAGTCAGAGGTCTAATCTGCCAAAACCTGCCCACCCGCCATAGACGGTGTTAGAGCTTGGTTAAAAGATCTATATACTGTATGATTGTCTGGCACTTCTTGTCGCATTAGAGCACCAGCATATCATGTTGAAAGTCACCTCACCCATCCTTTTCTCTGTTTGCTCTTACTCAATAAGCCCCAGACACACTGCAAGCATCTAGCAACAATGTAGATTTAGCGGTTTGAAGTGACGATAGGCGAAATAACTGTCAGCTGCGCCATTTTGGCGGATACCAAGTTAAACTAATCTAAACTTCAGGTGATGCGATTGAGCCGACTACAAATGGGAGCTAAGGATATCGTTAACGGACAGATTAACTGACTGAAACATTTTGGGGGTGGAATTTGGTATACTACATGGATACCTAGGCAACCAGAGTCTGAATGTAAACATGAGACCAATTCCTTGCTGTGTGTCTGGGGCTTTACTACTAAATATGAGGATTCCCTCAGATTACGATTGAGTGTAGCACGTTGTCACACACTGGCTAATGGTTTGGATGCAGAGATTTGACAGGTATCATAAACAGATGTGTTAATCATTGTGTTATGCAATATACTGGAACATGTTAATGGACCATGTTTTGCTCTTCTTGTCATTCTACACTAGGGAGTTCTAAAGAGGGAATCTGGGGCGATACATAAGTACCCCTTTAACCCCCCAGTGGAATCATGTGTCCTATAGGACTTCGGCTGCAGATATTTGGTCCATGTTAACGCCTGAAGGCTATTAAGACATTACTGTAAATAGAATAAGCACGGAACAAATTAAACCATTTAAGATAGTTTGACCTTTATTCCATATTGCCATTATTGCGGGAGGCTGAGTGACTATGATTATATTGAGGAATCTAATGTTATTTGGTATTTATGTCTGGTGTTCTATATCCTCAGCAATTCAATTCAGTCCTTTCCTTCCGCAGGGTAACGCCAACATTGTGAGGGAGGTGGATGTGGAGAAGGTCTCAGCGTTAGACAATCCTTATGTAGATGCCATCAAGAGCCTATGGAACGACCCGGGAATACAAAAGTGCTATGACAGAAGGAGGGAATACCAACTCTCAGATTCCACCAAATAGTAAGTAGCTTCCTTGTTCGACATTTGGACGGGGGAGTGGGAACAGATCCCATAGAGTAATTTAGAAGATCCCCCTTTATGCCGACTACAGGCAGTTTAATTTCCTGCGCTCCATGAAAGTCAATGCAAAATGGCGTTAGTGACGCAGGGTGACACATCCACTTATGAGACTGCGTCACCCCTGCTTCTATACAAATGCATTACGTTGTTCTATCTTATTCCTTTGCCTTAACCTTTCCGTCACTATAGCGCTGTTTATTTGTATAAACAACATTTCATAAATGACGTAACCCACCTAGCGAAGAGGTCGAGATCTTTTTGAGGTGCACCCTCCAGTAATGAGCTATGTAAAGAGTTCATGACCTCTCTGAGGCACTGTCCGGTGCTGAACTGCCTGGCTGGTGCTTGATTGGCGTCGTTGATTGAGATATTAGCACGGTTGTGCCCAAAAAGATTATTTTGTTGTATTTGAAATGCAAGCAATTTCAAATGTGACTCCACTGATGCAAACGGTGTGAATCTCATAATTCATTAATTCACCCTCTTCAGTTACCTGAATGCCTTGGACCGTATTGCGGAGCAATCCTACCTTCCTACCCAACAGGATGTGTTGAGGGTTAGGGTCCCAACCACCGGCATCATTGAGTACCCCTTTGACCTCCAGAGTGTCATATTCAGGTTAGTACACAAGTAATAATGTTGTGAATAACATTTGCTTCTTTCCAACCTGATAATATTTTCACTGGATGCAAAAGTATACTACATTAGTATGTCCACATCCTTTTTCGGGTTGTTGACTCAGTACGACACATTGATATAGCTACAAACACAATATATCAATTCTGTATCAACAAGATTTTTTTGCCAGTGTTCAGATTATGTGAAAGGAAATACAGTAATTTACAGTTAACCTAGCTATTTTTTCTGTAATACTTAGTATAATAATAATAATAATAACTAATAATATTTAGTTATTATTGGTATTATTTAGAAATCTATAAATCAGCCTAGCTTAGTTTTGTAGAATGCACTGTAGTGAAGACAAGACCAGGAGATGGCGCTAGATTGATGCTTGTAGTTTTCACATGCTTTGAGTCTAGATAGGAGGATGTCTCTCATTGCCCAGTTTTATGAAAATCTGTTTATATGTGGGGAAAATATCCTTAAGGCTTATAGAAAAATGAGAACTACTTACTATTGCAAGACATGCTGTGTGTTGTTGATTGATTTGAATTATTTATTGTTAGGATAGTTAGGAATGCAGGACTCATATGAACGTGTGTGCTTGATTAATTTGGCCTGTGTTAGACCAATACACCTTAATATTAAATCAATGAAGAATTAAAATCTAGAGAAGTACTTGGTGTGTTCTTAGATATAGTATGATTTCATATGAAGTATTTTAAGTGTTTTACCTCTTAATTTACACAAGGACATTTGAGAGAGAAGTTAACAATAAAAGCTCCTTTCAGGTAGCACAGCTGAAAACACAACTATACAATGTAGAATTGTATTATAGGGGACCTTTTAACCAGATAATGCACATACTCCTTTTTTACTATGTTTTTTTTTTGGTGGGTGGGCAATGTCACGCTGTTGATTCTTTTGTGCGTACGTTACATTGTCAGGATGGTGGATGTTGGGGGTCAGAGGTCAGAGAGGAGGAAGTGGATCCACTGCTTCGAGAACGTCACGTCCATCATGTTCCTGGTGGCGCTCAGCGAGTACGACCAGGTCTTGGTGGAGTCTGACAACGAGGTGAGTGACGGAAACATGAACAGTAGGCCGGGGGATGAAGGGTTTTCCTCCGGGGTCAATACAAGGTAATGGAGGGTGCTGCTGTCTTGCTCATTCTCACACCGAACAAATCAGTGGCTCAGATTTAAAGCAATGAAAATGTGACTGTCCTTAAGCTGACCCTGTCGCGCCTCTCTTTCCCTGGGAAAACATTTGTAAATTATCCGGCGTCTCTTTTGAATACTGCGTCAGTTCACTTCTTTGTGTGCGTGTGCGCTCGTGTGTATGTGTGTGTCTACGTACATCCGCGTGTGTGTGTGTGTGTGCGCGTGTGCGTGTGTGTGAGGGAAAGCATACCGCCACTATTAGAGACCACTATTGCAACAGTATTTACACTTAATTTACAATTTTACACTAGTTCTGGTGTAGAGCCTGATCGATTGGTCAGTATTATTGACCAATATTCAAACAAGCAGTAGTGAGATTGTGCTGGATGCCCTATATTGTCTTCTATCTACTTTCAGTCTAATTTCTCAGCTCTCTTCCTGGTGTGACATGACACTCATTAAAACCTGTACTTAAAAACCTAATTAGAAGTCCTGCTTAATTAAGTGATTACGTGCCTTTATTCTCCTCTCACAGTCTCTCTTTCTCACGCACACACACGCGCGCACGCACGCACACACACACACTACACACTCTCACCCTCTCTCTCTCTCTTTGCAGAACCGCATGGAGGAGAGTAAAGCGTTGTTCAGGACAATAATCACGTACCCTTGGTTCCAGAACTCCTCTGTCATTCTGTTCCTCAACAAGAAGGACCTGTTGGAGGAGAAGATCATGTACTCTCACCTAGTGGACTACTTTCCAGAGTATGACGGTGAGTTAAAATGGCTCTACATCAATCATCATCATGTTCTGCCACTAGATTTCACAGTAAGCAACCACGTCTCAGACCAAAGCGAGAGCCTTGTGGCTACACACACTAACTCTGAATGTTACAGTATACCCAAAGATATTGGACTGGAGCGCTGTAATGCATTTCAATGGAAGCAAAAATGGAACTCTTCCCTTAAGTGGGCGTGTCACTGACTGCGTATTGCTGTGGAGGCTGTCGTAGGCAGCGACCAGACAGCTAAATCTACCATGCATGGCCTGAAACAAAGTCACTTTACCCCCAAAACAGTTTGCAGCAGAAATACCATTGTATACCTTGACCTTGATCTTAGGCACTAAGAATGAATGTGATATACTCAAAAAAGAGTGAGACATAATGGGAAATGTTATGGTGAAATCTGTGGACCGCCCCATTGACTTGCATGGAGCGCTGGGTTGTCCTGGTCTGCATGAAGACCAGGATATGTTTTTATCCAGTTTCTGAGCGCACCTCCAGTCTCTCTGGTGTCCCAGCTGTGATGACTGACATGTGTCCACACCCCAGGTCCTCAGAGGGACGCCCAGGCGGGCCGGGAGTTCATCCTCAAAATGTTCGTGGACCTCAACCCCGACAGCGACAAGATCATCTACTCTCACTTCACGTGCGCCACCGACACGGAGAACATCCGCTTCGTGTTCGCCGCCGTCAAGGACACCATCCTGCAGCTCAACCTGAAGGAGTACAACCTGGTGTAGCGGCAAACGCAACGGAAGGGATGGCCCCGCAACACACACACGCACGCACACACACGCGCACACACACATTGACTGTCACGAGCTATCTGTGAAAGGAAATGAAAAGAAATGTTTTGCAAACAGTGGGGTGGTTGCATAATACTAATTTATTTGCCATTTGCTGACCCCCTTCATTGCGAGGGCTTAGCAAAGTAAATGTTGTCTCACTATTTAAGAGGTTGCAAAAATATGAGATGGAGCACCAGAGGCCTGAAACAGGACAGGATAACATAGGTTTGAATGGGTTAATTTCATTATGTACAGCACCGGTTCTAAGGCTTTGTGGGTTGTTTGTGTGCTAGGTGTCGGAGTGTGTAGCTCTGTCAGTGTGTCTGAGGCTTCAAAGCTGAAACGTTAAGGTGCTCTGTCAATCCTGCCTTCTATTGTAGACATGGGAAGAAGGACACTTTCATTCTTATCGACTGCCTCTCCTTTGTTAATTCCCAAGCTGTGTCATACGGGCCTTAACTCCTCTGCCTAATAGGACATGCTTTCACAGCTGTCTAGTTAGCTGTTTCTATTGAAGGATGAATTGGCAGGTCGTTCTATGTATGTATAAACTGAGTTTTAATTATTGGATAATGATTTCATATTGATTGAAGTTAATAATCGTTATTATTATTATTATTATTATTGCAATGCATTCCCTTCGGTACCAATGGTTACGTGAAGTGTACGCGATGCTGGAGACACGGCAGAATGAATACAGTACAGTGACGGTCCAGAGGATTTTTCCTCTACAGCTCTGTAGCAACTCTGTTAACAATAGAGTTCAGACATACCATGGCATTTTGCCTCGCTTAAGAGAATGCCCTCTCTATTTAAGAGTGAAGTTAAGGAAATGAGAATATATGAGACAATGTTGTTTTATTAACCACATTCCAAAACTGTGCCACATTAACGCTTTTTATTACGGCGATGTGTATTTTTTGTTACCAATGCCAAACAACTCGAGCATCAGATGGAACTGTGCTGTTTACTTGGATAAAATTATAGCATTGAGGACCTAAAAAGCAGGGTTTAATGGGTGGAAAAGTGGACTGACCACCTAATGAATTATTACCATTTTAAAGTATTAAACACAATCAAATGTATTCACCTCTGCAAATGTATTCACCTCTGCGCCCCTTCCACTGTTAGTCAAATCAACCCCTCCAACCCACTGCTTAGACTAAATGATGCTATATAAAGTTTGGCTAGCTAGCTAGCAGGCAGGCAGGCACAGAGGAGGGAGCTCTGCTGTAAACACTGTCCAATCACAGGAGATTATGCGCCTACTGACCCATCATTCATGGGCTGCCAACTATCCAGTCACATTCCAGCTTTTTTTAATTGTCCAATCACAGACCGGCTGTCTTGACTGTTGAAGTTCACTAGCAGTGGAACAGTATTTAGGGACATTCTTAAACAAATGATCTTTTGATGTTAAGTTCGTACCACAGCAAGACCTGCTTATTTCTGACACCAGTGGTTTCCAACTACATAACCAAGAAATTACTTTCAGTATAGATTTTTTTGTGTGTAGTTATAACTACCCCTGAAACATAAGCCTGTAAATCACATTTTATTGAGGTATAGTGCAATTATGAATTATATATATCATTTATATATATATATTTGGCAGAATATTTGTTGGCTTTGTAATCATTACCTTTTTGGCAGATTGAATGTGCAGTATTGGAATTATGTATCTACTGTATGTAATTGTATTGTATGTCTAATGCCTAATTCATTTTTGAAAGAAACAATCTGTTATTTAAGTCTTGGTTTTTATTTCTTTTTTTATTTCTAATTGAATAATATAATTGAACAGAACATTGAATTCAACACTAGTACTGACTGCAGCTATTTTGTTAACAACACATTTCTATATATAAAGACTTTTTAATAAGTGATTTTAATAACCCCTAACACCCCTAACATCACTCTGAGAACTGCACTGAAAAGCAGTCAGGCAGGGGCAACCACAGGCCCAATCCAGTTCAATTGAAAACTACCAGATTGAAAAAACAGTATAAATTAAATCTTGCAAAATCAGGATCATTTCAGCCAAGATAGACTAAATACATTAGTGTAAAGAAAAAGTAAGGGTAGTTATTGATGGGACACTTATCCTATACAGTAGACAAAATCATGAATTGCCTTCTCACTAGCATATGTGATTTCTACCAGCATTACAATAATATGAGGATTAATAGTTAAACATGCCTCCTTATAAGTTGTATTACAGGCACTGGGTTTACAGTATACAGAAAATTGAACGATAATGCCACCTTGGTCATAAAATGGAAGGCTGTAGAATTTACTTGTTTGGGGGTGGAGGGGCTTGAGCTACCACAAGCCCCAGTAAAAACCTATTTCAAGTGTTCATAAGGAATGCTGTTTTTAATCAGGGATCAGCAGTTCCAAAGTTTGGTACCAATGTTGATGCTGTAAACTAGGGATGGCACAATCCAGTTTTTTCAGTCCCGATACCGGCACTTTGAGTATCGGCCGATAGCGAGTACCGATCCGATTCCAGTGTTAAATTAAGTTTTAAGTTAAGTTTAATAGTAAATGATAGCCAATCTCTATTTTAGGACTTGGCTGCATTTTAGAAACCTGCTGCTGATAGTGTGGCCTGGATAGGTTAGACATGGCTGATGCTTGACAGTAGACATGCATGTGTAAATTAATTGAATTGGATCAGCCATATAGATCGGTTACAACTCCAATTGTCACCAATCTACTTAACTGGCCATGCTAGCAGATACTAAAATACAAAAGGAGCGGGATGCTCCTGTCACGCCATGCCCATGGTTAGGCCTATGTCTGGTTCTGCTCACAATGCATTTGATGTAACATATGAGCCTATCTGAGAAAAGAGCTATAGGGTAAACCGTTCAGTGCATTTTGCAGCACTTGTGTGGTTTTTGTTTCTACCTATGTTCATACGTGTGTTAAAGATGAAGGCTACATTGACTAACAAAATCTATAGACAAATACAAACAACTGTAACATAAACAACACTGGAGCTGGATTTCATTGCCTGGGGGAAAATTATAAGGAAGAAATTATATAGGAATTTTAATTTAAATATAATAATGTAAAAGTAGTATCTGTTTTCTGCGAGGGCAGTAGGCAACTGAACCCCATATGGTTCATTTATCCTCTGCAAACCCTGGAAAATAGAAAAGTGATAGCCTGTAAGCAAAGCATCATTGAGTGAGATGCCCTAAACCCTACCTGCTCCTACTCGTTTTTTTTATTAGTTGCTTTGCATAAAGTTGTCTGCAAACTTACCTAATTGTAACAAATAGAATCAATTAAGTATGTACAACTATCCATAGATTATTGTCACAAGAGACCAGAGACAATTGTGTTTTCAAATAGAGTTGCATAGGCTATTGAATAAACAATACGGACTTGTGGGACTTTTTGTGCATTATTTTCCGAACCTGTTTCGTCTTTAATAATAGAAATGTTGTAAATGAATAACCAACCAAATGCTGCTTTATGTTTAACTGTAGGTTTATAGTTTATACATAGGTATACCGTATTGTTTATTAGTGATGTGTGTCTGACACCTCCCTGAATTAGTCAGTTTTGCAGCACATGGTGGGGACAAATGACACCCTCTTTATGATTGGTTCCTTTACGTTAATTAAGGCACTGATAGATCTGCAGCTTATAGCTCCGCTCAGCTTCAACTCGGAAAACTTGCAGTCAGGGTTTACAGGCCCTGTACCATTGTCATTGTAATGGTCCTTTATATTCAGCGAGTATCAAAGACTTCGAAAAGGCAGAACGCACTGTTTAATAGACACACCAATTATGATCCTGTCAAATATGGTCTATGCCGCCTACCTCATTAATCTTGCCATTTTAAAATCCCAGATGCCTGTTCTTGGTCACTGTCGCCGCCCTCCAAGGCAAATAAAGTTCAACAAGTGCCCTCAAGCGCGTCAGACAGACTGCAACTGCCAGGCGACCAACGTGTTCTTGGTATTGCCTATATTATCCAGGGTTACGCTGGAATGAACGGTTAGACATTTCTTAGACTTGTGGGAGAGGATTATTTTATTGAATTGTTTTCTTCAGCGAATGTGGGAAGTTTATGATGAAAGACGAGCATTCCAGTTGATGCGTACTTGTCAGCAGTAGGAAGGACGGAGGGAGCGGTTTGCTGACCTTTTCTGATCACTTCTATTTTCACGGAGACCGGAAGAAGCACTGGACACGATTTGAAAGATGGCAGGGTGCTGTGTATCAGCCGAGGCGAGAGAGAACCAGAGAATTAACGAGGAGATAGAGAAACAGCTCAAAAGAGACAAGAAGGACTCACGCAGGGAACTGAAGCTGCTGTTATTAGGTGAGCAACGCTACGACCACACCTGTGTGACAAACTGCTGTCCATGGACAGGATCCACTCATAAGACAGTTCTTAGAAAGTTTTACATACTTATTCATTGTAATTATATTGACTGTCTAGATAAAAAAGAAGAAGCACTACAAAGTCTAGGAATCGTACATGTGGGATTTAATATGTCAATTATGGTCCTGGACATGTACAATAAAAATGTGGATTGATATGATGTTTACTGTTCACACAATTGGCATATGCATCAGTCAGACTACATATGTCGTAAGAAATTGCATTTCCTTTCTTCCTATTGTTCGGCACGCTTGCCACTCTCAGGTTACAGAGCGCGCATCGCCGGTGGTCCTAGAGCGTCACAAGCGGGCCTTAGCTGGCCCGAGAAGTGGTGGGATATATTTTGCGGCATATGAGAACGAGGGATATGCATATGCCTACTTATCTTTCTCAGGACTAGCCTATCAACACTATGGCTATTTAATATATATATTTATTTGTTACATTTTGTTATTACGTTTTAGCCCAATACACTGCATTGGCCTACACTGTATATTGTGAAACTGAACTGAGGGAGTCTACAGAGGCTTATATATATATACCACTACTTGTCTATAAAATGGTGCGTTTTTCAGCTGCAGCAATGATACTTCCATGAAAATAAGACACTTTTTAAAATCATGAATGGCAATAGTACATGTCATTCATGATTTTCAAAAGCAGTTCTAGCGGGCATCTATTTCCATCAGGGCATTTTTAGGGAGAGGAGTACCATTATATATTAACAGGCGGACTTCTGTGCATTGTGCAGTGATAATAATGAAGACATCCTACTCCAGGGACAAACCCCTGCTAAGGGCATGGTTAGTGGTGTGTGTGTGTGTGTGTGTGTGTGTGTGCGTGTGTGTGCGTGTGTGTGCGTGTGTGCGCTGCAGTAGCTGTGTCATATTCAAAATGTATGTAAATTCAGCCGCAAGTAGACTATGAACTATCATACTGCTGTCCTGGAAAGGGCTTCTGTACAAAAACAAATACAAAAAACAAACATGTAAACTTAGACCTTTTCATATGTCCGTGTTAATGTTATAATTGAGGTATAATGATAGAATATTGATCTATATTAACCACTTCATGAAAGCCCTACCATTTGTAGTTGATATAATCTTGAATCTAGGTGTGGCATTCCCAGAATTAAAAATAATTAACAATAGACCTATAGTTTGCGTTTCATCAAACAATGCATGCAAGTATATGGAAATGTTACTTGCATGACAGACTGTAAACCTTAATAAGGCTATGCTTTCTTTTTTTCTTTTATTTTTAATTTATTGAATGAACAGGAATTACTTACAGAATACATAAAAGTGAACAATCAAACAATTAAACGCAAGGAACGTGGTCTTGGATTTTACGCAAACAATCTGACATTTTTAATGACACAGCTTGCGAACATTTACATTTGGATAGTACGTCTTCAGTTGGAAACAAATCGTGAGCTGGGAGGTCTCCGAAGATGTCATTATACTGGTCAGCGTTAACGACGCTGTCTCTGGGGACAGATAGTAGGAGTGGAACACAATTAAAATCAACACTCACACTGCAATTAGAGTACACAACCAAAGTCTCACAGTGTAATGTATGGATGAATGTCTGAATATACAATGGTTTTATTTATTTATTTATATTTGTGTAATGTGGATGTTGTTTGCTGTTACTGTGTTGAATTATAATACGAGAAAATATACTATATTGTGATTCAGTTCCTTTCTGTTATTGGATGTTTTTGCTGTAGTGTTAAGAGCATTGCCACGCATGTTCAAGATCATTTGCCTTCTTCTCATGATTTACCTGCCTGCCTTGCTGGCTAACTTCTCATCTCCAAGAAACTTGACTTGTAAACAAGCAGTATTCAAATAAGGCTGAATTTGTCTAAGACTTGCTTCCTAGGGCTTAAGATAAGGTATTCTCGTGGCAATGCAAAACCCCGGGACAACAAGATAGAAGAAAATTCAACACTCCCAGGTCCACAGTCACAAGATTTAGCATTTGATACTGCTGACAGACAAAAGATACATAAAACACACACACACACACACACACACGCACACACATTTGTTAAACAAATGTACAGGTTGGCAGTTGGAGGGTTACAATAGAAAATTCCAAGTTTTCGTTTAGCAATGATAAAAGTGAAAGTCTAACAATGGATTGTGCGCGTGTGTGTGTGCGTTTGTGCGTTCTCACTGAAGTAAACACATCTAACTCCTTTGTAAATCGATGCAATAGTATATATGTTCATTATACAAGCGCCTTCAACTGATGCAGCTGAAAAGCAACTGTAGGTGTGACACAATATTATGATGGTCCATCCATCCATCCATCTTCATCCGCTTATCCAGAGTCGGGTCGCGGGGGCAGCAGCTCCAGCAGGGGACCCCAA
>JAODUH010000379.1:0-13719 GCA_027564835.1 Typhlichthys subterraneus | reverse complement strand
AATGACGTAGTGTGAAGCACTTTGTGTTACATGAATTTGTATGAAAAGTGCTATATAAATAAAGATTGATTGATTTATTGATTGAATATGTTTGTGATTCTACAACACGCATGTCCTAAAACACGCATATTATGGTAATACTGCACATGATCAATGCAGTGCAACGCAGCAAATTACATGGGATGCTGGAGGTGGAGAAAAACCTGAGAGAATGCGCCCATTAAGCTCCGTGTGCAGAGTAGAGGGAGAAGCAGTCCTCACAGATAGCCCTCTCTTTTCCACACGGTCTTCGCTGTACTCAGCTGCACTTGCCAATTACAGACACCAGGGACTAAGTTTGAGAGTGCTCACACTACTTTTTGGACAACTCAGAAGGTAGATCTCCCTTGTGAGTCCAGACTGTCACAGAACCAGAACCCCCCACCCCCTCAATTTAAATTTTTTTATTGGATCTACACAAATTACCTGCTTTGGCTTCAGAATTGAGTATTCCTCCAAAAGCTGACACGTTTGTCACCTCTGAGTAACACTAATGTTTATTAACCAGGGTCATTTCATCCAAACTGTGGATTGTCCATTTCAATACATTTCAAAACATACAGTCAACTTACGGAGGTTTTCCAGGAGATCTTTGCAGTCGTCTGTGGCCATATCATGGATAGTGTGGTTACACTTGTCTCTCCTGTCAACTTCCTGATCACTATGCAGATAGAGCATGTCCAGACAGTCCTGCAAGCAGGCACACACACAAAGAAAAGTACTCTTACTCCAAACATGCCTACATTCCAAAACCTAAGTCAGTCCCTTTATACAGTAAAGGGTAAATGGATAGCATTTATATAGTGCTGTTCCAACCTTCCGGCCACTCAAAACGCTGTAAAGTATTGCCTCATATTCACACATTCTCACACACCTATGGTGATTGCTGCCGTGCAAGGCGCAACCTAACTACCGAGAACAGTTAAGGTTGGGTGTCTTGCTCAAGGACACATCAACACTTGGTGAGGAGTTTGAGGGGTTTGAACCTGTGACTCACCCTGCTGTACCCACTTTGCCACTGTCGCCCCACAATACAGTACTTATATATGAATAAGTCAAATAAAAACGATAAATGTTTAATAACTAAAATGGCAACATGCTGCTGGGTTAGATATTTGTTAAGGGTTCAGGAACGTTTTGAAACACAACAGTGCACATGGCTATAAGGGAGGGGGAGCAATAAGGAGGTGAGCTCTAGCAGGAGTAGAGAATCCACTTGGCATTAAAATGTGGGAGGGGCATGCACACAGGGATGTGAAGCACAAACCTACAGATATAAACTTACAGATATAAACACGTACCTTCAGACCTCTGGCAGCAGTCATGTGAGCTGCCATCCAGCTTTCATAACTGGCCTGCTTCAGCAGCTCGTTACAGGCTGGGTGGCAGAGGAGGAGAGGCAGCATATGCTCGTGTATGGCCGCGTGAAGCGCTGTGCAACCGTCCTGTGTGTAGACATGCAAGCATTTAACAGCTGCAACCTCTGTTCTTGAATAAGCTGATAAGATACATTGTTGAGACAATTAACTACTTATGATGCAGTGCTGTTATTGGCCACCAGGTGGCTGTCTCCAAAATACAGTAAAGTCACAAAACATATACAGAAAAACTGCAAATAATGTCCCAGGCTTCTATTTACTTCTATTTACTCCAAAAACATTCAAAGACGGGCTACGTATCAAACATTCAGACACTAACATGGGATTCACCAAGGCACCTGAACAACAGCTGGAACAGAGCTAAGGACTTACGGCAGTGGTGTGTGAACCGTCGACACCAGCGTTTAGCAGGGCCTGGACACAGCTCATGCTACCCGCCTGGCAGGCCGGATACAGGGGAATCTTGCCCCTGGGTGACAGCAGGGCCTTGACACAGCTGTGTGGAGAGAGGAAACCCAGCTGCCCCCTGAATGTCCACCAGTCCAAACATCTGCCACCATTGACCCTTCAGTCGACTGAGATTCTTATTTTTTATTTTAATTTTTTTTGTGTTGACCAAGCATTACAATAACATAATAAAACAGATAAAGTTACAAAACTGCACAGCACAGGGATAACATTTAAGGAATTACAAATAAGACATCATCCGTATATAAATAATAATCATGACCATCATTATCGCCGGTGTGCATCCGCCTCTGGCTGCCGGTCGCCCCAACGCTCCCCAGTTTCACGTGTTTTATGTTGATATTTAAATGAAAATGTGGATGCATAGGCCATGTTTAAATGTCAGAATAAAGTCTGGTCTTAAAACAAAGCCACCACAAGGTGACTTGAAAGCGTGCAAACAAAAGTTGAGACTTGACGTAGGGCTGGACGATAAACTGAAAAGTAATCAAAACCGAAATTCAGAACCTCTAACCGACGTAATTTTCCCTGGTCGTTAAGTTATTATTATTATAATTTTTTTTTTATCGTGTTCAGCACGTTTCACAGATAGACCTATTTGTTGGGACCCAGACACGGGACAACCATCTTGAAATAGTGACAATCCCAGGCACAGAAATAATCCATAAACTGCAATAAACAAGTAATATCTAGTGAGGAAAATGCTGCTGTCTTACTGTCAATAGTGTCAGCAATGACAGACGTAAATCTAACCTTAACTTAAAGTTACTGGCGAGAAACACTGCAGCTCCGGTGGCATGCATCACATTATATCAAAGCAAAACAGACTCTTACAACTTAATTACTCAGATCGACGCAGTTTCCCGTCCAGCGCTCTCACATTGTCTAAATAGCAAATGCACTTTGCGATGGGTGTGTTGGTCTAAATATGAGGTGTGGTCTAGCGCATTGCTGGCGCATTGTTATCTATAGGCAGCGGAAATTTATTGCGCAATTGACCAGCAAAAACCTGGTCTAAAGTCAGCGCGAGGAGCATTATAAATATAGAATCGCCTATGGCAATGAACAATGTGTGTACACGCTGCTTGTTACACATACAGGGATGTACAGCAGCGCACAAATATGCAAAGGATTAAATATTAATATAGTACAATGTGAAATATCATTAGTGTGTAACCTGCTTTAACATATTTTATGAATCTCGCCTTTGATGCAAGCATGCCTGGATTTTTAAAGGGAATGGGAGATGAAACTTGGATTGGTTTATTTTATGTTACGCCAAAAACACACGCATGAATAATGAAGAGAGTAAGTCCAACACTTTTGAATCATGCGCCCGGCGCACTGACCGTGTATCTGCCGTTAAAATAGAAAACGTGGATTTGAACACCGCCCTAAGTCCAATTTGTGCCTTGCGCTTTAGACCGTGCGCATAGATTGTTAAAATAGAGGCTCTACTGTTAATCAATCTTTGTCTTGTAGGTCTTCTACAGCTATCCAGATAACTTCCTTCTTCCTTCCAAATTCAAACCAAAGACAAATGTATTACCGGTGTTACGGCCAGTCTCATGGGCCATAAACCAAACAAATTAAACTCTTACTTAACAAACAGAATAACAAAAAATTTGGTATGAATGTCTGTAGGTGTAAGTACTGAATATATGTGGTGCGTGTTGCATGCTAACCAAACTAAGTAAACTAACCAAACTAAGACACTAACCAACCAAGCAACATGTGTGGTGGCAGGAGAGTCACCCAGGCAGTGTGCAGCAACACACCTATATATGTGACATGCCCAGGTGTACTTAATTTGCCTAATTAGGGCCTACCCATCCAATAATGACCAGAGGCCTGCTGAAACAAGGCAGGGCCGTCACACCGGCGCCGCCCCCCTTGTTAATAAATGTTGCACCAGCATGTTGGCTAGCGATTTTAAGTAATCTATTTATATGAGACACTCCTAAGGAAATACAATAGTAGGTAATGGTTCGGAAATATCACAGACCAAAATGCCTACAACTGGTTGGTGGAGTAGGCATAAATAGAGGGAGGCACCGATTCAAAATGCATGATACGTGACTGACACAGTAGGCTACACAGTATAATAACAGCAGCAGCAGCATTATTGACTGTCAATATAATTTATAAATATAAATATGATTCCGCTTTCATTATTTTATGTTTAAGCCTTTTGCAAGCAAAACTAAATTATCCTGCTTTTACAAATATTTTTTACAAATTAAATAACTATAGCCTACTGTTAACTACGACGTGTGTAGTCACGTGACTTTGGTCAGCTGCATGGAAGCAAATGGAGAACTCAAACAAAGCATAACAAAGGCAAAATAATCGAGGTAAAATAATCATAATCGAGGTACAATGTTCAATTAATCGTGATTTAGATTTTAGATTATGTCGTCCAGTCCTAACTTGACGTGAGATTTGATCGTTGCCACCGCTCACACAACCAAATTGATAAATACTGACCTTTGCGTGGAAATGACAATTTCAGAGTTTCACAATTTAAAAGGCTGTACCCTACACACCTTTTGTGCTTTTGGAACATTCCAGCATATAAATCCTTTCTAGCAGCCCCAAAGATATAATTCTGAACAGCGATGAGCATAATGCATTTTTATGTTCACACCAGAAAACAGACTTGCACAGCTCACTGTGTCAGATAGCATACCATCTGGATGCTATTAATATTGCTGTGAGCAAATATTATACCACTGCACATTCTTAGGGTCATGTTCACTGTCACTGTGTAGCACAAAATCACACTGAAAACACCACACACACACACACGCACACACAGTGTAAAGGTCACTTGACCAATGCTGCGCACTTATTCACAGGGTGCTTAAAGAATCACACACTCAGAAGACCGACTCCGATTATTGCGTCCTAAGGCAGTACAAATATTAAGAAATAATAAAAAGAACCATTTGTGAACAACACATCACTACCACACCCACTAGTTTAAGTGTTGCTTGTAGAAGGAAGCTAATGATTACAAAGTAGAGGAAGCTAAGTGCTGTGACACAAAAAACATAGGTGTCAAATAGGTATCAAATATAAGGCCAGCGTCCATCTTAATTTAGCATAGGAAATCACCCCTACAGCCCTCCCACAGAGAACATGACTGGCAGACAATATCACAAGCCAGTGTGGAAGTGGCCTTGATGGCATGGAGAAAGGCATCAGGTTCACACAGGAGATACAGATGTGTGTGTTTGTGTGTTTGAATCCAAATGACTTGAATGTCATGTTCCACCTCAAGGCCTACAGTAGGTCAGTGTGTGTGTGTATGTGTGTGTGCGTGTGTGTGCGTGTGTGCGTGTGTGTGCGTGCCCTTACCTGAGGTGGCCGTGCGCAGCAGAAAAGTGTAAAGGAGCGAATCCGCTTTCATGTGAAATGTCAGCAGACACACCAAACATCAGCAGTAGTTTGACACACTCTGAATGTGGGGAAAAGAGATGCATTGAAATCTATCACCCATATCAGTAATGGCATGATTATAATAATATAATACTGCTCTACAAAGTGTCAAAAAAAAAATCAACTGTGCAAATACCTTTGTGCCATATCTCCCTACAGCTCTACAACTACAACATGGTTTCAAATGTCAAGTTTACTGATCAAGTAAACACACACACACACACTATCCTAGGATAATCTGCCTCCTAATCCTACTGTAGTGGGCAAAGATGGCTGTGATTTCATGCTATAATATAACCTAACCTTCATTAATGAAATAAGAAGTGATTGTTGATACATATGGCAGCCTATCAAAATCACACCCGTCCCGTATCGGCTGTCCCTACCATCCCTGCACATGACCCTGCACTGTGTGACCACTGTTGCCATGCCGATGTTGAAGCAAACAACAATGACCCCCCCCCCCCACTGCAGCTTTTTGTTTAACCCATTTGTAAATATACAGTAAATTTAGCAAATAGGCTATCTATACCTGGTATATAAGAAGCTACCAAGCCTTTTTCAGTCACAAGGCAGGCAGCGTTTTAACCCTTGTAATGAAAATGCAGAAACCTTGTTATTGTCTTTTTTTTTGAGACATTAGCTGCGTTTACATTGACTAGGGTGACCAGACGTCCCTGTTTTTAACTGTCTATTAAAAACATATTTTACATGGGTATGGCAATAAAAGGCTGGGCAGCACAGAGCCTAGTTGCCTTGTTAATCGCTTTATTTGGCCATCAGAGGGGGCTGTACACTATTGCGGCTTCATTCCTTTACTACTACCTACTGTACCAGAGAGAGTGTCTGGAAAATAGTCGCAGAGTAGTTTAAAATTTAACAGATTAGTTTCACATTGATCCTTTCGCAGCAAAACCTTTCTGTGTAGATTGGGCTTTTGTAGGCTACCGGTTACAATAGGCTATAGTGTATTTGTGTGTTGTAGGCTGTTCACTTGTCCACTGCGCGCAATCTGCCTATGGACTTGTTTGTGCGCACGCCCAATGCCTGCACCCTGTTGCAGAGGCAGATGTGTAAATCATGTAGGCTAGTGCAGAGGTCTTCAACTTTCTTCGGGCCAAGGACCCCTTGTCTGATAGAAACACAGCACAGGGACCCCCTATCACATATGGTACAGTATTAAACATTTAGTTGCTGGGCCAACAATAATGTGTAGGGTGACCTATAGTGTCATATAAAAATAGGCCATAATTGTTATTTATATATTCATATCACAGGTTGTATTATGTTAATTTATATTTTCTGCTATTTTTATTTTGGTAAGAAAATAAGACCCCTGTAATGATACTAGACGGTGGTGAGGTTCCAATTGCTGGTTACAGTTTATAGTACCAAAGTACAGGAATATGCTGACTCGTAGACAGAAACAGGCAGAGGTCAAAAACAGAGAAGTCCAGGCGATTGGCATAAAGGGGTAGGCTAAAGTCAGAGTAAACAGACAGGCAACGGGACTGGCACACAGAAAGGCTGTTCGGGCTGAGGTACCGACAAGGGGCAGGCAAGACGGAATAAACATAGACAGAAATACTGGTCAAAACGTGAAAAGGCTATACTGGAGTTCGGAAACAAGGTCAATAACGGTTCGGTAATGTGGAAACAATACTTCACAAAGCAGGTAGGGTGATCGTCTAATATACTGTGCACATGTGTTAGTAAACAGGTGAACGTGATCTAGGTTGATTGTGGAATGTCGATGACGTTGAAGGCGTTTTTTTAATCAATAATAACATTGATAATAATAATCCCGGACCCCCTGTTGAAGACCTCTGGGCTAGCCATCCAAATTCATGAACTAAATGAGACCCATGAATGATTTCAGACATATTTGATAAGCATCCGCCTATACTTTCGTATTTTTTACCACATTTCTGTGTTTGACACAGTAAAATAATGCAAAATTGGAGCAACTAAACTAATTAAACTATCGGTAAAATAGTTACCCCCATCTTTTATAAATTTTGCTGCTGTAAAATAATAAATAATCATTGCAAAAGAGCGCACACGTTTGTGTGTGTGTGTCAGTATGTGTATATTAATTTATTATCATATCACATAACATACATGACCTAAACTATACAGAGTATGTATTATCCACGTCCAAATGGCATCATACGAGGGCACCCATGCAACATCTGCTGAGCAAAAAGAGAATTGCAGACTGAATAGGCAGAGCAGAAGCGGAGATTGTTGTGTGGCACTTGCCTGCCTGAGTTCATATCTTGATTTCCTGTCCAGACCGCTACAGTTCATGTTTTAAGCATAGAGTGGATTTCAGGATATCGCTCAAGATTTTAAATTGGGAAATGTCTGTACCAAAATTCTTTTACATCATCGGTCAATGAATACAATCACTGCATCTATGATTTAGCTTGATGCAGTTGGCAAGTGAAGCAATAGCCCTGCAATTTGTCACACAGCATCTATAACCATTCTTGCTCCACAGGAAATATTACATAGCATCTGTTTACACGTTAAAAATTGTCAAATTCCAGATTAGCTAATATCGGTGACACCTTCAGAAAGTACAGCACAATTGTCATTATTCTATTTTCTCAATCAGCCCTAAATAGCAGAGAGAAGATGGCATTTATGTATATGAAAGTGTTTGCGATTATATACTGTAGCTACAGCATTTCTAATACATTTAACGCTGCTACTTATCAGTACTTAATCAAAATAAGTGTATGGTTACCGATAAGTGACTTAAAAAATAAAGGATTGGTATTCATAGACTTGTGATTTAATGTAGAAATAACGCTTCAAAATGCTGCTCATACACAACAACACCCCCTACAGACATTTGAGCAACAACCACTGTTATGCAAAAGGTACCTGTGTGTCCGTTCTGGGCAGCAGCACACAAGGCAGATGTCCAGTGGGGATAGTGGAAATCTTGGTCCAGATGGCCTGGTTTATTCTCTGTGGTGATAGGGGGGTTTGCAGAGGTGGAGAGAACAGTGTTGGTAGTGGTTGCTTCTGGTCGATTAAGCAGCACTGACAGTAAAGTGACATTTCCCTGGGAAGCAGCTTTGAGGAGTAAGGGGCACCTGCCGTCCAGGGCAGCAGGCCCACCTCCACTTGACGGAGAGGCTAAGGAGGGACGGCAGCCTGTGGAAGGGACGGAGAAGACAGTTTACACCAACTAAAACTACCAAGTAAAAATGTGTCTATTTGGAAAGACTAATGGTTATTATTATAACAAGCTTGTGTTAGTAGTCTTCAAGGCGATGTACAGAAACGGGTGACAACATTGTATAGGACTGAAGGGATTTATCGTCAAACTAGATTAACTATTATTACAAAAAATGATCAATGCAAATCACATGCATTGACTCTTCATTCAATTTATATATAGTAACTAATTTATAAGCTACCGGTAAGCGCACTGTGTTTCTATATAGGTCTACTGTTACACACGCGCATGCTGTGGACATGACGTGAAGGAGACAGTGGTTACGCATATAAATAGGCTATGCTTAAACCATAGCTTATGTCTAGCCTTTAAACTTTGGTCAAAGTGGACCCGCTACACATTTGATTGTTAGATTCATCAGATCATTTTAACTTCAAAGTAATTAACCTAATTTATATTTACTGGCATGCCGTGATGAAGTTATGTGAAGCTATGTGTAAATACGAGCGCGCCTAACAGTCTTTAGTTCAGACTGATTGGCCGATCATCCTTCAGCTCCATAAAACAAAAACAATAATAACAGCGCCCATAAAGGCGCACAGACACTGGAACTATAGCAAGCGGCAAGATCAGGATCAAACATTTAGTGAAGGCCCTAAGTAGAGTGTAAGAGTGCCTGCAAAATGTGCGCCCTGTGATTTGCATCTCCTAAAATGCAATAAATCCATACTCAAAGAAATTCATCCTGTATGCTCTTATCTTTTCATTAGAATATAGAGCAGTTAATGTTGATGCCATCTCATGTGTTAATGCTTCATTACATGCTTCTTAACATGTTTTAAATATGTTCCATATATTTTTAATTTAAATCTTGACCTTAAAAAAAGTGTATCTGTCAGAAAAAAATGATATTTTTCCAAAATTGTTCAGCCCTAGTTTTGTGTAACAAGTCACGCAAAGCACGCGAGAGCAAGATGATCTCTTGAGGCAAGTCAGCTATTGCCTTTTTTAACATTCATGTGTCCCAGATTGAAAGTATTTGCAACATAATGTTAAAACGACAACAGCATCAGGTACACTCATTGGATACATTACATACTATAAACATTAATGCTGACATTCATGTAAAAGCACCACACAATTTCATTGGTGAGGGAAGTTAGTGGAAAGTGCAGGGTCAATTAAACAGACATGGGAAGTTATTTCAGCTACTGGAAAATAGAAGGGAAAGAGAGCAGCCCTGGCATCAGCTTCAGTGTGTTACCAGTAGGGTTCGACGCATTTAAAAGGTATAGTCAGCAATTGAAAGTTAATTGTATTTCACCAAATATCTCCTCGCATTTCACTAGTTTACCGGTCTCTGTGCATGCTAAAAAAATGATCTGGTAATTCTACATAGGCCTGGCTCCGTAAAGAGGAACAAAAACAAAGTGGCCAACACACAACAATGCCCTAGCTTCGCAATTAGTTTCAATGTGTGGGGCTGAGCTTCTGAGGGAGTGTTTTCGATTTGAGCTTAAAGTTAGCAAGCGTTCTCAAGAATGACTAACCCTACCTTTTATAAAGGGAGAAGCTGTTGTTTCTCTTGGAAATATAGTCTAGCTAGCATATTACCAACATGTAGCCTGGCAACATGAGGGACAACAAACATGTTGAACCAAGCGGTGACCTCTTTTGCTTCTCTGAGGCACTAGTGTGCTACGCCATGCTAAGGGGCAGACCTAAAAGACAACAGCAAGACAGCAGAGCGTGGACAAAAGGCAGTGAAGTGAGAGAAGAGGCTGGGGGGCAGAAGACCCTTTATGAGAGAAGAGGCTGGGGGCAGGAGACCCTTTACCTGATGCTGTTGCCAGGGGGCTGTCTGCATATGAGGAGGTGATGCAGGAGGGGGGGTTTATGGAGGGGCACCCTGCACATGCTGACACCGGCTGAGGGCCCCCGCAGGCCCCCGGGGGGGGGCAGGGGGAGGAGGCACCCACCTGAGAGGCCGCCAGGGCCGGGAACAGGTCCACGGTAGGTTTTGGGGGCAGCTGTGGAGTGACCGGCTTTAGCCCCGCCCCCGCCCCCGCCCCCACCACCGCGGAGCGGCCGCCGTCCCCCACCACTTTGATTGGCGGGTGAGGGGGCGAGGGAGTCTGGGAAAGCCCAGGCTTTTTGGGAGGGATAGGCGGCGGGTTTCCCCGGTCGATCCTGGCCACGGTGGGTGACTTGAGGCCGATGGGGTGGCTCAGGCGGCCGGGAAAAGGCCCCCCTTCCGAGGTCGAGTGGGGAAGGCCCGGGCGCAGGGGCCCGGCGCCACCTGCTGTGGGGCTGGTGAAGCGCGACAAGACCTGCGTGACGGTGTGCCGCGCCTGCTGTTTGGCGGCCAGGTTGTCGCGGCTGGTCGGGGAAGGGTCTCGCGCCTCCGAGCCATTTTGCTCCTGCTCCTGGAACTTGTAGCAGGCGGCCTGGACGCGAGGGCTCACCCCAGCTGGCAGGCCGTGGGGCGGCTGGCCCTCAGAGCCATTCTCAGGCTGCACAGGGCAGCCCCGGCCTGCCGACTTGGGCAAGCTCAGGCCCACATAGTTAGCGGGGGTGGGCTTGACAGGGATGATCAGGGGGGTCTTCTTGGAGCCCTCCATCTCAGCAGGGGGCAGGTCCGTCTGACAAGATGCTGTCTGGCAGCTAACAGCATCTGTAGCCACTGCAACAGAGGTCAGGCACTTTGGTGGTGCAGCGAGGACAGGCGGAGCCCCTCCTGCAGTACCGGTAGTAGCGGCAGCAGGGGGCACATCAGCAGTCCTGAGCTGCTGCGCTTGCCGGCGCAAGCTCAGGTTGTCTGCCTCCTCGCGTGCCAGCCTAGCGCGCAGATGCTCCCGATCTGTGTCCATCTCCGAGAGCTGCTTCTCCATCTTGGCTTCCATCTGCTGACCGCGCTGCCGCTCGGCGGCCAGCTCCTCCTGCAGCCGTCCGGAGGAGTGGCTCTCCTCATGGAAGCGGGCCTGGAGCTCGTCGAAGCGCTGCGACTCCTCCACCACGCGCGTGGTCAGCTGCTTACACTCATGCACCAGCATCATCACTACGTGCTTGTTCTTCTCCCGCTCGTCCTTCAGCTGTGCAGTCAGCTTGCGCTGCTCCTGCTCCAAGCTCTGGAGCTGCATCTTCTCCATCTCCAACTGGGGGCCACAAAATACAGTCAGAGGAACACGCCATGCAGTCATACATGGACATCATACATTATATATACGCGTTGTGTTTGCTGCAGTCATCTAATTTTGTGTATACAACATCTTTAGGAGTATAAGCTCTGAATTAATGCATAATTTTAAAGACTTTTTTGATTGTGTCATTTGTATGTTAGTAAAATTATTGGCTGTACAAATCATAAATATGTACAATAGAGCTGGATGGGAACAGATGATGTGGCATGGGGAAAGAAGATCCTCGGCAGTCCCAAATCCCAAAATTATCATCGTTAACAATAACAAAATAATGAAAGATTGCGACCATTTAGTCGCATTTTGCAAAAGAATGTTGGTTCATTGGTTTGAATAAATGTTGTAACCAGTCGCACCAGTGCAACTTGTGGGCCACCGCTTTAAACTTTCATTTCAGAATTTTATTAAATGTGCGGAGCTGTCCGCTCCACCCCACTCAACAAACCATTCTCAAACAATCTGTGGTCCACTCTCTCCCTCTCCACTTTGAGGATGAGTGGGTGTTTTATCAGCACTAGGCAGTTGACTGCTGAGCATTTCCTATGCACCCAACACTACATCTTCCCTCCATCTCTTGCAACGCTTGTTTACACATCACCTAAAAATCTACCTAAAAAAGTTAAAGATAGTCTATCGCGAACTGTTCTATGTTCTGATGCCGCAATAGTGGAATGAGCTTCCAGTTCCAATCGTCACCCATCTTGAGCAAGAGGCTTAAGACCCATCTTCAGAATATAATGTGGCACCTAGACATGTCATAATACAGTACACGCTCTAACTGAAAGTTCTCTACAACTACCCTTATCATCTCCCGATATCTTATTGTAAAAGAAAAAGTATTTACTGTATACTCTTTATATATTATAAACTGCTTAAATAATTATAATATACTTTCTTGCTTAGATTTGTCTTTTTGTGTTATGTTTTCTGTATTTTGTTGAATGGACCGTATGGACTGTGAATGTGAAATATAGGTTGAATAAATGAATCCAATACTTTGAGGTAGGGACTATCGGACATAGGGACATCAATATCGACTGCGATATTGATGTTAAAAATACATGCTCTGCTCATAGAAAACGCTGCTATGTATCAAATAAAGCGCTTCCTAGTCACCCGCCAACAGCAGCTGATGTGGCTGCGCGCGCACCTTCCAACTACAGTTGCGAGGCAGCAGTCAGAGTAGAAAAGTAATATAAAGTATGGATGTCACAAGAATCGATACGTCGGTACAAAGTCTATGCCAAAATTCTGAAAACATGACGGTACTCATTTTCTACAGTACCGTAGGTACCGGATATCCAACCAGAACGCGTTCGGTACCATGGACGTGTAGCTGCAGCTCTTCCTCCACTCGTCTAAAAAAAAACAGCAAGGGTACTTTGCGTTCCAGGCGGATTATCAGGGACTACTACATTCACAAAAAACAGTATTGTAAACCGACCGGGATCTCGTGAATGTTTACCCCCCCATGAGCACTCTCGTGCGGGCACCGAGTCACAGAGGTCCCGGGACGGTGGTACTAACTCGGAGCCCACTCACAGGTATTGGTATCGAATACTAGATTTCTGGTATCGTGACATCCCTAATAGATAGACAGCAGACCGGAATACAAAAAAATGTATGACAGCAGCAGAAGACGTAGAGCTTGATTAGCATTTTGGCCATAATCGTGCAGCCCTACTTTGAGGTTGTCCATTTATGTACAAAAACAATCCAACATAAATGTTCCTAAAATACATCATAATATAAGATAAGATAAAATAAAATAGAACTTTATTATCAATTTCTGGAAATTTGTCTTTGGCTTCACAAGATTTTACATAATATATGTTACAAATATGTCAAGGAACACACTCACTACACATATATTGTAAACACAACGACACATACACTACCGTTCAAAAGTTTGGGGTCACTTAGAAATTTCCAAATTTTTGAAAGAAAAGCAGTTTTCTTCAATGAAGATAACATTAAATTAATCAGAAATACAGTCTAGACA
>JAODUH010000378.1:5000-13722 GCA_027564835.1 Typhlichthys subterraneus | reverse complement strand
AGCTGTGCCGGGTCGTTCTCACACACACACACACACACGCACACACACACACACACACACACACACACGCACACACACACACAGAGACACCAGAAGACTAATGGCCAGTGTTGAAGTCTTCAAGTGGCTGTTGCAGCGCTGAGCAGCACAGCCCATACATCACTATGCGACCTGCTATTGTCAGAACTGCGGGACACTCACTGGCTCTTTGGGTAAACCGTTTCTGACATGCCGTGAAATTGATACTGGTGAGTCAAAATAGAGAAAAGGCAAATGTTTATACTCCAGCCACGCCATTGCTAATTTGAATTACACTTATATTTTCATTCGACACTGACTTCTGCGGGGTTTATCTGTTTTTAATAAAGGTGCCAGATAATTTTTTACTGTAAACATTATTATAGCAGCAAACAACCATGTTCTATGTAAATTAGGGCTGCAGCTATTGATTATTTTAGTAATCGAGTATTCTACAGATAATTCCATCGGTTTATCGATTAAGATAATAATATATTTTGCTATACATTAAAGGGTAATAGTAAAAATACAATTAACAAGTAATTTCTTATTTTCTCTTTTAGGTTTCTTTTAGAAAAATCTAAATTTGTATTGTCAAAATTGTTTACAATATATATTTCAAAACTAAACAAATTTAGTGCATTTAAGTGCAATTAGGACTGTTGGGGGATCCAGGTACAAACACATAGTCCTTGCCATCAAAACTAAACTTAATAAAGCCATAACTGCTGCGTTGGATTGGCGCATTTTATACTCCAATTGCTAATTACACCACTTGATATTATTGAATTTTGCATTGCTGTGAGGTGTGTGTGTGTGTGTGTGTGTACTATCATGCACTGTATATAATAACTGTATATAATAACATGAATGGTTATTATATGGTAATAATAATGGTACACAGAAACACATTGCTACATCATTTTCCTTCTGTGTTGTTGAAACTCGAGCTCCTTTATACTTTGTTTACATGGGCGGGCCGGCCACGCTTGTTAGTGCATGTGTGTGTGTGCGCGCTCGCGCGCGCGTGTGTGCGTGTGGGGCCCACAAAACATTTGCTTAGGTATGCGATGTTGGTGCGCTTAGTGGTAAAACACTATATAGATCCACTTTAAAGACTATTATTGTATTCTGTATGTCTGGAAATAATAACCAACAACAATAGAATAACTTTTATTTTTTTATGATATTTTTCCAACTTGTGTCTATCAATCTCTGTTTCATGTCCACCCTCTATCTACTCTGGTGAGAGACAGAGGGAGTTAGAGAGATAGACCAGTGCAACTTCACATCTTCTAGGCTATGCTATTGCTATAGTCTGCGCAGAACTACTGGAAACTTCAGGGGCAGGCTCATTGTGTTAGACTTCCCAATTAACGCCCAGTTAGCAACACTTTGAAGAAGAGCATTTCCATTGTTATTGGCTTCTCTGCTCAGGTCAGGGAGGGTTCCTTCTCTTCCCCACTGTGTCCACACAGGATAACAAATGGGACCATGCCCAAAGGTTCCCTGCTGACAAAGGACACCGACACCATCAGCCCTAGTGTGTGTGTGTGTGTGTGTGTGTGATATCAACTCTTCTATTGACCTCTCTACTAATGGCATTTTAATAATCAATGGGTGTCAATAAGTTGTTCAAACATAATGTACAATACAAAGGTAATTCCATGATCCCAATCATTGTTATCTTATTTTATCTTAGCTTAGTTTATTATGATGGATGACCGTATAGTCAGATTAGTACTAGTGTATTCTGTGTTGGGTAGGATGTACTGTACTCTAGCCTACCTACACTCTACTGTACGTCTGATACATAATTCACAATACAGCTCGTCTCCTTAAAGCTGTTCAAACTTGTTCAAACAGTGGTAGCATTAAAGCCCCTTTGCCGCATAGACATCAATGTTCCATATTTTCTGTTGTTGTTACTGCAGCAGGAATACATTTTCTGGAAATTCAACTTAATTTTACGGGTCAGGACCTAATATAGATTCTGTAGCTCTGTGGTAGTATTTGTTGTAGTACAACAACATAACTTTAAACCTGAGACAAAGGTGCATCCATAAGTCAGCACAGTAAAATAAATGGAAAATAGGCAATGTTTTAATACCTTGTTATATACTATGGTCAACATTAAAAGTTATAGTCAGCTATTGCAAGCTAATTGTGAGCAAAAACATTTTCACCAAATATTTCCTAAAATTTTGCTATCTTACCGTTCTATGTGATAATCCAATACGTCTACACAATCATGGCTCTGTGAATAGAAACATAAACAATGTGGTGAACACCGCTCACAACAACAATGCTGCTTGGTTTTGCAATTTATTTCAGTGTGTGGGACAGTTTGTTTTGATTTGAGCTTGAAGTTGGCAAGCGTTCTTTAGAATGACTAACCCTGCTTTTAAGATAACACACAATGTCCATGCCTGTCAACTTAAAGGGGTCTGGAAGTTCTATAGAACATTTGCCTAGACATTTCCTCAAAATAAGTCTTCATTTTCATGCGTGCAGCATTAAACATAACATCCATCTTTTCCTAAATCGATCCAACACATTGTCAACAAACAATGTGTAAATATGTTTATTATGAATACACTGTGCATGTGTATGTGTGATTGGGGTAGAACCACTTTCTAACCCAGGTAAGTGAAACTGGCAATGTTACATATTCAGTCAGTGTATTATAAGGGCTTTTAAGGCTGTTGAATACTGCATTAGGTTAGTCTGCAGCCCCCCTAACCCCCCTTTATTTTTACTTTTCTTTTTTTCTCCCCAAACGTATTCACGTGACTTTCCACTGAGCTGGAGTGCAGATGTGCTTTTAGACCTCGGTAATCACCAGCTTGGGGCTTCTCACTGCTCTGCCCTGGTCTTTAACAGCATGTAAGCACTTATTCATTTGGCTTATAATATCATGGTTGGAAACCTTAAAAGAGACTACAGTTTACACAGAGACAAACTAATGACGCCGTCTTTTCCCTTCTCGCCTATAAATTGTTTCCCCGACGAACAGACAGACAGGCTGACCGCGATGGTAATGTAGCCATACATGTTCTGGGCTAGGAGGGCTACATAAAAAACGAAAAGGTAAAAAAAATAGAAATAATAAAATGCGGGTTGTCGTAGTTTCATAGTCGGAATGTCCTGTCAGGAACAGAGGGAAGCTAGGCTGCAGCCTTGTATGTGTGAAGTGGTACACAGTGTCTGTAAGGGAGACACCTACAGTAAGTGATGTTTCGCATGCATGCGTTTATAGAGGTGTATCACATCAATCAGACTTCTTACTGCCTGAAGGGACGACCCTGTGAAGCTATGCACCTCAGTTCAGTATGCTGAGGCCCTGGTATATGCCCCGTTATATTGCTGTGTGCTTTCATGCCAACCTTTACCGAGGTACAGGTTATTTGACGTATTTACTATTTACTTAGTAGTAGTGAACTACATTTGACTGTAAATATGAGAGAAATAGAACGCTGTGTCACTGAAATCCTTAAAACTGACACGCTTTGTGCACAAGGACCCACATTTTTTCAATTACTCACTTACAGTATGTATGCTGACTTAAGAACTCTTTCACACACATACATACATGCGCACACACACACACACACACACACGCACACACACACACACACAGAGCACAGTTTGTAGAATTGCTATAGATGGAATAATTTCCTGTCCCTGTTACCTCAACTGGAAGAGACATTGAGAAAGTGACATTGAACTTCCTAGACCCTCTACCTACCTCCCCTCGATATCTAGTCCTCACGCTGACTGATTTGCCGTGAATTCATCTTTCGTTTGCGGTATTTGCTAAAGCAGCAAGCACACTTTGTTGTTTTCCATTGATGTACATTCCAAAGTGTCTTAAAAACTGTCTACGACCTGTTAGAAGTATGTGGATGAAAAAACTGACCAAGTTCTTGTAGGTGAACAAAAGTAATGATATAAAATAATAATACAATAAAAAATAGAAATAAATAAATGAAAATAAATAAATAAATAAATAAATAAATAGGCTAAATGTGTGAAGTTGTCATTGTCTTATTGGCATATGCTGGTTTGCAGGATCTTTTTTTCAAGAAGGACCACCAACTAGATTTGATTTTATTAGGAACAATGCTTTTTCCAGCGTTCTGTAGTATATTTGTTACCATTTCCTGTTACAGTAATTTAGAGCTCTAATCAAACTTACTTCAGTGAATGTCGTCAAGCTAATTCACGTCCGCTATTCATTATTTGCTGGTACCGTAGGTTGAGTTGCCCATCACAGAAGGGGTGGCTGGATGGCTCATGGCAGACAGACAGGCAGACAGGCAGACAGACAGGCAGACAGACAGGCAGACAGACAGACAGATGGATAGTTCGAAGAGATGAATGTGAATGTAGTTGCTTGCTGTCCAATAGCCTTTCTCTCTGCTACCCTCACAGAGCGAGTATGAAGAATAAAGACTATAGATTATCCCCTCTCTCTCTCTCTATCTCTCTCTTCCCCTCTCTATCTCTCTCTCTATCTCTCTCTCTGTGGCTGCTTGTTTGGCTGGCTACCGGTGGCTCTCGGCCATGTGTCCAGCCTCTGTTGTGACAACATGAGGCCCCGCCATGGCTCCTCCATTGTCCCGACACTGCTTTGCCACAAGCTGGTCTCAGGGCAGTAGGGTCCGCTCAATAGCAGCGCAGTCTTCAGGAATCAGCATGCTAGCGTTTGCACACATGGCCTACGTACTGCAGGACGGGCGAACAGTGGTCACATGACACTGGCTGGAGAACCGTTGTATCTATCTTTGACTAATTTCATGAATATCTATGCATTGGCATCTGTGAGTGTGAATGACTGAGTGCACAGCTATTTAGTGTACATTTTGAGAGCCGTGGAGTGGATTAGAAGGCGTTCCCGTGGCCACGGTTCACCTGGAAGCGAAGCACAGGGTTCCAGGTGACCCGGCCAGTGATTGAAACGACACACCTGGGGATATGTATGATTTGCATATGAAGGCGTTTTAAGATACTGCCAATGAAGCTGAGAAAAAATGGTTAAGAACAAGATCAATGGTAGAGCAATGTTTTCTGTTAAAACAGCGGCATTGTGAAATACCTTGCCAAGTAGTATTAGAAACTGTAACACTCTTAAAGTTAAGGGATGGTTAAGTGATGGTTGATAGAAAATCAAACATGTAACCACTAGTTACACCATGTTAGTAGGGGAAGAGAGGATTTGTTTTCTTTGATGCATGTTTTAGTATATGTTTGCATATGGGTGTGTGGGTGGGACGATGGGGAGGTAAATAATGCTAATTGTTTAAAAATAGATTAAATACACTGTTTATGTATGTATGTAAGAGTATGTATGTATATTATAATTGTAATATATAATTTTGTTTTTTTAAACTGTTGAATAACAATAAACGAATAGCATTGTCTCCAGGCAAGGTCCTATAGCAATCACCGCACCTCAACAGCTGTGTGTGCAGGCTAACCTGGCGCACTATGCACATCTGTTCATTTTATGAAAGGGCTGGAGCTGTAAGTATAGGTGGGCTTGTGCTGAGTGGCTTCCTACTTTCTGCTGAGAGCAGGGACATTGTTCCGCTGAACAGCTGCTCTGCAGTCTTCTGTAGAGGTTCTGTCATGTTACTCTGTGCGTAACAATGCTTGCTGATTAGGTGTCTGAACTAGAGCTTTCCGTTTGAGAGGAAGGGAGAGATTTTGACCTATGAACTTTTAAATCGCACGATATACAGTACAATACATATATATCCATTACAAATGGGATATGACTAAAGACAATAAAATTACTAGTGAATGCTGTTAGGTCAACAGGCTAGATGTCTGAGATGGCAGCAGTTTGGTTCTTTGTTATCTCACTGTCAAGCACAGTTGAGAGGTGGAAATCTTTAATATATTAATTCTTGTGATGATGCCTTCCCTCCCTAGCCTGGTGTAACCAGACCATATTCAATTTGTTAATATGGTCTGGCAATAAGAAAGTGTTCACAGTCGTTTCCTCCTACTTGGCATACTGTAGACCTCTGGTTCATTTCAAACTATTGGACAGCACTGAACCAATCGGCGTTGCTACAACTGTTTTGATCACCTCAGCTCTACCATCGTTTCGAAAACACGCTTGTCTTCAACATCATCTCACTAACCCACCCTGGTTGGACCACCAGCAGGTGGCTGTGAAAACGCTAGAGGGTTTCCAGATTATAATCTCAGCGAAAATAAATTGATCTAAGAGCAATAGTCGGGCAGAGCCAAGCTACCCTTATTTTGATACATATATCTGTTTCTGTTAGACACCTCCATGGGGAGTCATCCATTGAAAGGGCAGGTGCTTTAAAAAAAACTACTTGGCATGTGATTGGACGAACCTGTGAACCAGCATAACCTGTTGTTAAATCCATTCTCGCAGTAGAAAAGTTGGGAGAAGAGTGAAGTCATTTTTTCCTTTGAGAAAAGCCTTTGCTCTTCTGATAAATTCTAGTACAGCTGATGCTATATTGCTTCACCTGCGTTATCCTCTGTAGGACCCGCAATTGTTGTTAACGGGCTGTTTTAAAGTTGCCTTCATCACACCTAAACCACGCCTGTAGCTAGCAGTACACTGCAAAATCTATATCTAATTTATTGTGATAATATTCTTTTTAGATTTAAAATCTAGTTGGACTTGTTTCTAATATAAATGGCTTATCTAGTGAATTAATGTAAGTAAATGTGCACTAACTTTAAGAAATATTATCAAGTGAATTTCACTTACTGCACTGGCAGCCAGTTTTGCTTGTCTCATATCTAATATATTTGCACTTATATTTGATAGGGCATTTTCTGCAGTGTATGACACTGATTGGCCACACACTAGGTTTACCGGACTGAAACACAACGTTTTCCAAGATCTCCAGACTGACTCTCGAGGGAAAGTCAAACTGATCTTGCGAGACTGGGCTACTCTCCAAACCCCCCCTCCCCCCAAAATAAAATAAAATAAATGAATGAAACTGAGGAAGTATGTCAATAAACAATGATACATTAGGATGCATTAAGGATGATTTAAAAACATTAGACTCTAATATATGGTGACAAGTAGTGGACAGAAAGCAATGGCATCAACAAAATGACTAATCAGGGGTCATTTAGCTCCAGGTTCAAATTCTTTGGACCAATGTCTGTGCTCTCAGCTCCACTGATCGTGTCTTCTGTATCTGTGCTCTCCAGTCAGGTCTGATCCGCATGTCAGAGGAGGAGTTCTTCATCGCCCCGCTACCCGAGCACCTGGCGGCCCAGCACAACTACAGTGCCCCTAGTGGACACCACCCGCATGTCGTGTACAAGCGCTCAGCTGAACACGTCGTCCATGGCGACTCTGGCCACAGCTCCTCCAACCCCTACCATGACGACCATCATCATCATCATCAGCGTCACCATGACTACCAACATGGCAAGCTGCAGAGGCAACACTTCTGTGGACGCCGCAAGCAATGTATGTAAGGGAACCCTCTCATTACAGTACGTGCATGTCACCTGCCAAACGTAAACATTGTTTCTTCATTAAATGTGAAATAACGACCTAATAATAAATAGTACCATAACATTATTTCATTGGTGAACATGGAAATTACAGTAACCTATTAGTTTTAATATTATGCAGCAAAATAAAATAAGCAGGTGGTATATGCTGTATATTCAGATGCACTGCACTGTATTGTGTGTGCATCACATAACAATGTAGTCTCTTGACACACTGTACACACAGGTTCACCATGAATGGCCATGGCTCTGTGAGAGCCGGTATTCAGTATCTGGGTGTATTGTGCCCACCGCTTTTATTGAAGCTGACCCGCTGTCAGGGGTTTTATCTTCTCTTTCTCCTGGTGAGTGGTAGGAGGAAGCCATGTGGGGAGTGAGTTTCCTGGCTTTTCAACGCCCGGGTCTGTGCTCTTATCATCAGAGGCACGAGCCAGGAATAAAAAGAAAAAAAAAAGGCAGAGCATTCATTTGAAGCTTGTTTCCACGCTGGCTTTCTGTCTCTTCCTGTTGCTATTCTCACCACTGTTTCTCTCTTTCTCTCTCGCTCTCTCTCTCTTTTTATTCCTCTCCGCAGACGCTCCCAAGCCACCTGCGGGGGATCGCTTCATCATGGCTGATGAGTTTCAGGCGCAGGAGGCGGAAGGACCAGGCAGGGGCAAACGATCGCCTATCGACTCCAACAGGGTGGGAGGTCTGAATGTGGAAACCCTGGTGGTGGCGGACAGGAAGATGCTGGAGAAACACGGCAGGGACAACGTCACCACGTACGTCCTCACAGTCATGAACATGGTGAGTTACAGGCAGATTTATAGCCACGGACCCAGGGCCATGGAAAAAGAGAGTTACGCCAACGGAAGTTCGAAATTTTCAACGTCACATGGTTCATGGGGAGGTAAAAAAGTGCAAGGTGGGCAACTTGAATATATATATACAAAATATAACTTAATTTTTTGGTAATTAGTTAGATTTACATTTAAAGTATTTATAGGGAACTTTTATCCTATAAATACTTTTAGTATTTGCGTCTAACTTCCGGGAACTATTTTGAGGCTCCACGATCCGCCATTGCTGTGAAGAAAACGGTCCATTGGAGTGAAGGGAGATGACGTGACTCTCTCTTTACATGGCTCTGCACGGACCTTATTACTGTAATAAATGATGGGACAAGCCCTCTGTG
>JAODUH010000377.1:0-13722 GCA_027564835.1 Typhlichthys subterraneus | reverse complement strand
TATATATTGCCTTTAAGTATATTTTATTTGATTATATAAATATATTTGTTATTTACTTATTGGATAACCAGGCCTGTACAGCTATAAACACGACGTTGATTGGATAACCAGGCCCGTATAACTATAAACACGATGCTGATTGGATAACCAGACCCGTATAACTATAAACATGATGCTGATTGGATAACCGGGCCATATAGCTATAAACACAACGCTGATTGGATAACCAGGCCCGTATAGTTATAATCACAACTCTGATTGGATAACCAGGCCGTATAGCTATAAACACGATGCTGATTGGATAACCAGGCCGTATAGTTATAAACACGACGCTGATTGGATAACCAGGCCGTATAGCTATAAACACGATGCTGATTGGATAACCAGGCCCATATAGCTATAAACACGATGCTGATTGGATAACCAGGCCCGTATAGTTAGAAACACGACGCTGATTGGATAACCAGGCCCGTATAACTATACACACGACACTGATTGGATAACCAGGCCCGTATAGCTATAAACACGATGCTGATTGGATAACCGGGCCGTGTAGCTATAAACACAACGCTGATTGAAATGTTCAGTTGCTACTCGGACACATTCAAAATGATTCAGAGGCTTTCCAGGCTGATTCTCACGGCGAAATTAAACTGAAGCTCGCGAGACCAGGATGGTCACGCGAGGCTATGTGAGTTGTAATTTATCCTTCACATATATTGTACATGCTGCAATACGTTAAAGCATGTATCCCTGCATGTGCATTATTCAGTCATAATGGCAGGAATCACAAGGTTTATGAAAGTGCTTTTTTATAAATATTCTGGTGTTGTCGCTTCATACAGCGAAGAGCAGACTGTGTTCTCTATTTCAGTCAGAGGTTGAACAGAGGAGAGGAGTAAACACACACACACACACACACAAACAAACACACGTGCACACACACACACACACACATTCATTCCTCCTCTGATGTCAGGAAATAGGAGACCTAATAACTGTGAGGAAGCAGCACAAGACACACAACGTCCACCGTGCACGGAGGAGGAGGAGGAAGAGGAGGTGGAGGAGTGTGGGGGGGAGAGGGGCAAGGAAGGAGGGAAGGACAGGTGACGAGGAAAGGATGGGGGAGGTGGTCCCATTATTAAGTAATCACGGAGAGGAAAGGTCGCGGTGCCGTTGCTATAGCGCCATTAAACACTGAGCGACAGCATAGGCTCAGAGAGAGAGCTAATGAGACACACACACACACACAGGAGAGGGGCAGGCAAGCTACATGGGGGAGTGAAGGGGTGAGGATAGAGGGAAGCCAGAAGCCAAGGTGAGGAAACACACCAGGTGACCTCTGACCTCCAGATAACAAATGACGATAACCGGGCCTCAGGGCTGGTTCATAGTCTTCGCAAGCTACGCCAACGCAAACAAAAGTGCTACGCGCATATATTCAGCACATAGAGCACACGTGTCAGTCGGTGCGCTGAGCCATTTTAGGTGAAACGGCAGGCGCGCTTACTTGCGTAGCAAAATGTGTTGTCCTATTTTTTGGAGGACAACGCATTTTGCTACGCAAGTACGCGTCAAGCCCTCCTTGCGTAGCTCGATGCATCACCGTAGCTTGCGTAGACTACGAACCAACCCTTAGTTACTAATGCTGCGTTCGACACTAGTTGAAGGTTTAAATTAAAAGCTGGGAAATGCGGCACATTAGGCTTCTGCTTGTTCGAGACGGTGCGAGGTCAGAAGGCAGAAAACATGGACGCCCAACTGTTGAGCCTCAATTGTTGCATACCAGCATTGTGGTGTCCTTCACGTCATGTTGTTCACGGTTCTCTCCTCTCTGTCCTGTGTCTCTACTACCTACTCACACAAACACTTATCAGGCTCTTAATTAGAAATGAACAACACCTGTTCCCCATCACCCCCTAAAGTCTTTCCATATGACACGTATATAACGGAAGCCGAATAGCTGACGAGAGATATTGAAGGAAAGGTGGGATAGTTTGATCGATAGTTTGTTGAATTGCCTACATGGTAGCTAGTAATGAAATGCTTGCAAATTGTACATACCACCGCCGTAGTACAAAGCTTCATCAGGGAACTATTTAGATCTAAAACTCCATTGTTGACCTTCTTCATCATCCAATGATTCCAGAATCTGCTCGTATGAATTGGCGCATTTAGGACGCTCAAAGCTCGCCACAATAGGTACAGTAGTCATTTTTAAGGAGATAGACAGTGTTGCGTCAAATGTGTTAATACTTTTGAGATGAGGGGGGGCATTTTGTAGTTCTGACTTTGTTTGTAAGTCAGAACTTCTAGGAAACTTGTCTGTGGGATGGTTCTTAGCAGATGTCTACAGTAGGAAGCTGGTCTGTGGGATGGTTCTTAGCAGATGTCTACAGTAGGAAGCTGGTCTGTGGGATGTTTCTCAGCAATTAATTGCAGCGGGTTCATCATCACTGGAGACACAGTATAATGAGCGTTTGGCATCTGACTGGCCCATTTGATTACGTTGGTGATTAGGATGAGTTTCTATTGTGAGGTAGAAATGTAAAGCAGACTCTGACCTGGTCTCCTAAAGAAAATAAAAACCACAGATTAATAGACAGCTATTGTACTTCCCTCTCTACCATGTCTAATCCATCTGACCTCCAACCCAGCACAGCGGTAAAACCACTCCAGAGAGGTGAAGAGAACAACTATTATTCCATTTCCACCTTTCTGATCCTTTATTTGTTCTTCTTTTTATTGACGTGTGCAGCTTTATGTCCTGCTCTCTCTCTCTGTCTTCCCCTCCCCTGTGGCAACATAGAGCAGTCTGAGTTTTCATCTGCAGTCTGTCTGTGTGTTCAGACCTGGAGCTTCTTTGTGTCTATTGGACCAGATCAGAGCTAAGGGAACACCCCAATAGCTAGGGATTCTGGTTTGTGTCCTAATTGCAATCTCCAACATAGTCAGTCATGTTTCAGGCACATGAAGATGCCTGGGATCTGATCCAAAAATGGGCTGGATTATCTAGTTGTCTGTGTGTGGGTGGTTGTGGGTTTGATCCCTGGAGATGGCTTATCTGTAAGCATTCTTGAGCAATACATCTAACCCCTACCTGCTCCATATTTGTAATTGTACTCATACATAAGTAGTGCCGCTGAAAAGCTCCAGGCAATAGAGAGCCTGAGTCACGTCCGCATTAAGGGACCTTAATTGTTCAAGTCAAGAACGTGGCAGTTTGTTGTAAAACTATAAAGTAATCTTTAGTTTTGTGTGTAACCGCTCAGTGGACTACAGCTTTCGTCTCGTACAACACACCTCACCAAAGCAATGCTTTCTTCAGATTGTGGGTGGGTGTCCATTTTGTGTTCAGGTTTACAAAATGATCAATGTATCCAGATACTACCAGCAAACCTGAATAGGATATCATAACGTCCCGCCGCGCGTGCCACAAATGGTGTGAATGCCATTTTCGCTTTCTGTTGCCTTTCCTCTATCGGGCCCTGTCAATCACTGCCTTCCTTGCGCCCCCCCCCCCCTCTCTCTCTCTCTCTCTCTCTCTCTCTCTCAGGGTAATGGAGAATAAATGTTTCACCACCGTGATTGCCTGGGGCACTTGACCTGTCTCTCTGTCATGCACGCACGCACGCGCACACACACACACACACACACACACACACACACACACACACACACACACACTCCACATGTTAGAGAGATGCCAGCCTACATTCACATTCATGCTGGAGTTGTTTCCCCTAAATCTAGTAGAACTAATTAGTAATTAATGGACATTGAGCTGCAGGCAGAATGACGGTGTTTGTGTGTGTGTGCGTGCACATATGTGTGTGTGTGTAGCGTGTTTAAGAAGGCTGTTTGTTGGTCTGTCACAAAGTGTTTGTGTGTATGTGTGCGCATGTGTGCACATATGTGTGTGTGTGTGTATGTGTGTGTGTTTGTGTGAAGAAAGAGAGAGGTTACATGAAAATTGCTACACCAAATATAATATTGCTTTTTCTGAGCTATAGGGCAGCAATCACAACTGGCTTCAACTGCTACTAACAGTAGTACACACACACACACATATACACACACACACCAACATCCTAGAAGCATGAAACTTGAAACGTTGGGGCCAATAACGGTAAAAATGGAAGTAGCGGAACAACGTTGCTGAAAAACACAACCAGGACTACAGTATATAATTACAAACATAGCACGTGCACACACACACACACACACACCTCTCTCTGAAGAATGAACATAGGTGTTTCAGTTGCAGTCCACTGGTTCATGACCAGACCTCGTTCCAGAGCAGATGGCAGACAACAAGACCACATCTATCGTCCCAGAGCAGAATACAAACAAGGCCAGACCAGTCGTCCCAGATCAGAATACAAACAAGGCCAGACCAGAATACAAACAAGGCCAGACCAATCATTCTAGAGCAGGACAGACAACAAGACCAAGATCAATCTTCCAAAGTAATTATGAATAAAAAATGTATGTTTTAGCTGAGGGTCATCCACACTAACTGCTCGTTATCCTGCCCTTGTAATGCACAAAACTGGTTCTACAGTATAACCAGTAATACCAATATAACCAGTAATAGTATCTGCAGTCATTTCATATCTCACTCTTGTTGTAATTAGTTGACTGAAGGTAATGTTCATGCAAGGGCTAAATCAAAAATTAGATATGGAGTGATAATTCATATTTGCAGCCAACACACATACACACACACACACACACGCTAATTTCATTAATCAGAGGATTCCATAACGTTGCTAAATTGTGCTGCGCTTATTAAATTACCATATAGACAACTTATGGCAGAACACCTCATCACGTTCTCATTTGGTGACAATTCTCTCATTATCCGCATTGCGCTCTACAAAATAGTTAAAGACAAACGGACGACATGAGCTTCAGAATCACGTACAGAAGCTCTAAATAACTGCAGACTACAATAATCATCAGCATTACCAACAGCCAGAGAGATGGCATATCACACAATACCATTGATTAGAGCGCTCTCTCTCTCTCTCTCTCTCTCTCTCTCTCTCTTTTTCTTTTTCTCTCTCTCTCTCTGTATGCACACATACAGTAGATTGCAATACCACATGTTCTTCCGTAGACAGTCGAGTAAAGATTAAAATCTGATATTTGGTCTTTTGGATAATGTACAGATAATGTATAGGTGCAGAGTGTAGCTTGTGCTTATAGTTGGTGTGCATCAGTGAGGGTTAAAGGTTTATGACATTTAGTTTCAGCTTGGGTGTATCAGATCTGAAATTGTGGCTTGTGGGGTTTTGCTTGATGCATATGTGAACAAAGAATATATCTTAAATTTCAATTAATTAATATGAAATGCATTCATATAGACAATATCAAGGGAACCACAATACAACCTATAAATGTGTCATTATATTTCACTTAGCATTTTCGACGAGATGTTTTGCCAGACTAAATGTAAAGCAAAGAGCTCATCGTCCTCTTTTCAAATCAGAAAACACAGTTGGCTAAACTAAAGCTACGGTGGATTTAAAGCTTGTTGAAGGCAGCTGAACTGAACGTGAACAACATTAACAAACACAACACAAGGCTTGAAGAGTAAAGTAATATAGTGAAAAGTATGCATTCGCCTTTATTATTCTACCCTTGCTGCTGTAGCTGTTTACGAATGCTTATTCTGTAACAGCCAGAATATACATTACAGCCAATGCTGGATCTCATGTTGTGAATACGGTACAGTAAGGCAATGTCTCTCTGTAGAAAGCTGTTTGACACGGTAGACTAATATGGCAAGAAGCACACTGCAATATTATTAGTTGTACAAGAGAGAATATCATAGAATGTTCCACAAGCTAGACGTTTATGGGACATTAGCAGCACGTCGCTGTCGGGCAGAAAGCTTGAATCTCAATTTTTTTTGTCGTTTACATTTTTTTTTAAACTCATAACCACATTTGACCTTGATTTTGGTAGAATATTAGTAATCTAACAACACAAATATCTGACCGTATATAAAGACATAATACCAATTTTGATGACCTAAGCTTAAAATATTTAAAAAATACGGCTTTTTTGTATTTCCTGAAAAGTAACAGTTTTGGATATAGGAGGTTTCTGCCTGACAGCGAAGAACACTATCTAATGGGGCGGGTCTTACAGAATGGGGAAAGGTCTGTTGCATACTTTATAGTACTGGTATCTTAAATGCTATGCTATGTATAAAGAATATAACATTTTGATTTGATTATTTTATCTAGCGTTTTACATAATACATAACCCATCTCAAAGACCCAATTTTAACCATAGGATTAAAGAAGTTAAATATGAACTAATCTTTGCTTGTTGACAGTGTAAATACGCATGGCTGTGCCACCATGACCCATACTACAATTAACAAGCCTAATGGCATTAGGTGAGTCTGACAGCGTGACCAGAAGGTGGTGTCTTCATCTGGTTTCTCCTGCTGCCTCTTCATCATCTTATTTTCTACTCACCTTTGCTCACCTCATTTAAGCTGTATATCATGCAGACATTAGAGTGTGTGTGTGTGTGTGTGTGTGTGTGTGTGTGTCTGTTGTTGTTATGTTTTTTACATATTAAATGTCTGGTTTGGCCAAATTATAGCACATACACAATATGTAATTTCCCTAATTGCGCTCTGATATTTGACACACACATCCCATACATGCACAAGCTCTCTCACGCACACTCACGTGCACACACGCGCGCTCGCGCACACCCACCCACATACACATTACACACAGGCAATTTAACCAAGCAAGCAGACTTAACCCAGTCGTATTGAGCTGAAACCACGTAATGTTTATTCAACTCCAAGTCAAACATATGACACACGGTTGCAACTTTCAGAAGTTCCAGAATATATTAGACAGTGAAGTGAAAGATGTAGCACTTCTCCTCACTTTCCGTAACTTAATTGATCCTCCCCTGTCTTCCCTTGGCCTCCTCTCCTTCTCACGCTCCTCCTCCTCGTTCCATCTCTCTATTCATCCCTTGCTTTGTCCTCACAGTGTTCACTGTGTTCTGGGCCTCACAAAGCCACATCTCTCCAGCCTATCACGTGCTCAGTGTGCTGTACACCCTCGCGCGTGTCCTTTCATGCGAGCCATTTATCTCTTTTGTGTCACTTTTAATGTAATTTGTCCTAATGACGCCTGGCGCTGACACAATCGCATTACCGGGGGGCTGTTGACTGCGGCGTCCTCCCGTCAAGAGATATACATTGTGGAGGCAAAGTACACGAGACTGAAAGGCTGTTGTTCGGTCGCGTTGGCGCACAGACGGGACCGCCTCAGCGATTCACTATATCTTTGGCTCCCAGAGAGACGAGTGTCATCTGCAGGCAGGTTGTCGTTAATATAACGACGCATATTACCCAAGCCGTGACTTAGCAGAGCGCGTTGCGTCTGGCGAGAGCTTGCGAAGTGTAATGTCCTGTCAGAGTAGGCCTGTCTAATGACATGCCTTGTTAACTGGCATGACATACAGTAATGGACTTCTCGCAATAGTACTGTGCAGTGTTGGGCAGTAGCGACGCTACTAGTTAAACTGCATTTCTGAGTAGCGCGGCGGCAGCGGCGCTGTTTTCTGAATCAAATAGCTTTTCAGTAGCGAAGCTCTTTAATTGATCAAGTAGTGCGGTAGCGTCCACAGAAAAGCATTTCTGAATCTGCAGCTCAAGTTTAAGTCTGATACAACTGCTAAGAATCAGTACGTGATGCCATCACATACACGGACCTAGGCTACATGTGTAGCCAACAGAAACACTTCCGTGTGATGGTGATGACACTGGTAGTGTGTGTAGATAGATAGATATATACTTTATTGTCCTCTTGAGGAAATTTGTTTTGGGTTCTGCAAGCCAGATACAGTAAAACACAATATGCAAGATATTACAGAAATAAATAAATAGATACTAAAATACCTAAGAATACATAATAAACACACCTGAAGCATTGATCAGCAAAGTTCCATCCTTACTCTAAAACAACTTTCTTTCAGTTTAAGAATCAGTTATAAACTCTTATTTCAAATCGGAATTGATACAGGCACGAAGGAATTCTTGAACCTATTCAATTTAAATATTTTAAGTCTGTAACGTCTCCCTGATGGCAACAACTCATATTGAGAGTGTAAAATATATGAAGGATCCTCTAAAATCCTCATGACTTGAGTGAGAACACACTGTTCAAAAGTATTTTGGAGATTAATCCCTTTCAGACCAATGATTTTCATTGCATTTGTGTGTGGTCTCTTACGTTTTGTAAATGTGTAGGATCGTCTAGTGTGTACCCACAGAGCCGTCGCTGGTGGGATACAAGGTGGTGACCATTACAGGGGCCCCATACAATCTATCAGTTATACTCTATATAGGCTACCTGTTCTGTGAATAATTATAATATACATATTAGTTGTATGCCTGAGATTTTAATGAAAAACAGAAAAAACATGCAGTTTGTTGAAAGGTTTTACAAATATCTGCTCTCCTCCTGTCATGAAAAATGGTTTAGTCCGATCAGAAAGTTTCTTCACACGCCTGTCATGGACAAAGACACAGCTACTGCCCTGTGCCAACACCCCTGACTCAAAAGAATGGGCTTCTGCAGAGACTGATAACGACCCATACATCAGGAATCAGGTGTGTTGGAGCAGGGAGACATCTAAAACATGCAATGCTGTAGCTCTCCATGGCCAGGTTTGGGCAGCCCTGCTGTACACTATAATATAATTAACTGAAATGAATTCTGCTAATACATTATGTTAATATATATTCATGTGGATTCTAGGTGCATGTTCTGATTCATGTTTTGATTCTGACACTTTGATTGGCAGCCTACCGCCAGTGTGAATATATCCCACGAAACATTGCCCCCGGTGAATGCTACTGTATGTCGATTTAATGTGTGGGTGGATATCTTTACACGCTGGTTTTTATTTGTCCTTCTTGAACATTAACATAAAATAAAGACTTTTAAAACTGATTAAAAAAAATGAAAATTCCTTGTCTTTTTAAGTCTTTAAATATTTGTGCGATCAAAGTATCCAACTGCACCTTAACTGAAAGATGCACATTCCCCCTTACTCTGAAGAACACTACATGTATACGTGTACATAAAGAATGCATACTGAGCTACAGCCTGTCTAATGTTGGTTCTTGTGTACTGTGTGGATTAATGTGTAGGTCATTTCCAGTATAGGAAAATACATATTGGCGGCCTTTATATCTAACACAGTATTAATAAACTGTCACACACGTCTTAATCCCTCTAATATGCATGGGCCTGATGGCTCTGACTGACAGTTTTACAAAAAAAATCAACACTAAGTTGTGTGTGTGGGTGCGCGCGTGTGCATTATATTTGCCACGTTTTGCTAAACAAAATCAATTGACAAAATAAACCAGACAATGTAATGTGAATAACCACTGCACGGTTTTTCCAATGCCTGTACATACTGTAGTTCATTTCCCCCCATAATAATTAACTGAGTTTTTTATATTTATTTTTTATTTCCATCCATCAAAACGCTAAAGACTAGGGGGTTCTTCATTACTTCATGTGAGGCGTGTGTTGAATCCTTATCGCAGATGTTGCCAAGTCATTTCTGTCGCCAGGGGTCTTCCAGTGATGGATGTCACCATCGCTCGTGAATGGTGGCTACAATGGGCCATCAACACTATAGGTTAGGAATTAATATATCAAGTAAAATGGCATATCCTTTTCTTGTTCATTGAGCTGGGTATATGATCCCCCCGCTCCACTCCATATTCTGCACAGCCACTGTGCAAATTCTGGACTTAACAGTTGCAATGCATAAATAAGTGAATGGGAGCTACGCTGATTTCATCTGGAGCCGTAAATCCCTCCTGTAAATGAATCAGTTGATGACTTCAGAAAAGGCTCACATACAGTATGAGGACAATGGCAGACAGCTATCCACCAGTGATTCCAAAGCAACAACAGGTACTTTCAGCTATGTTGAATTGTCCCTGGTTTCTGAAAGGACCAGTTGCCACTTCAACATCCTTTGGAAAGTTCAAACTCATTGAAAAAAATAGAATTTTGAGCTTTTGACCTTAGTGATTGATTATTTTTTAAGAGCAAGTGAACTTTTGTTAAACCCTTGACACTGACATAAACTCCTTAACTCAGTACATGTCCACATGCAGAAGTAAGGTAAAAATATATAGTTTGTGGACTCAAACCAAATAGATAATGATTGAGACATTGATTAACAGTGCCATTTGAGTCCCCATGACATTGTATGGTACAGTACATCTTATTATAAAAAGCTTGTCATTTATAATTAAAGGTCTCCTACTGTATTACACAATGATAATGTGCCAATAAAGTACTACATTAAAAACACAATTATGCTTGTGGAACTTCCAATAAAGAAAAAATGCAATAAAAGCAACATTTCTTTTTAAAAATCATTATTGTTCTTTAATAAAAAGGTCCCCTGTATGTTTTATTAATAATTAATTTTTCATGCTTAAATGTATAAAACATGATGTGTCCCTGAATTAAGTGACCACCCTGTTACTAAAATATATTTTTCAAATAGTTTATACTATTTACTTAATACTATAATACTTTAGATAAAATAATGATACAACTCTTTACTAGGAATGGACTATGTTTGTATAAAATAAAGGTGATCTGTCATTACCTTTGCTCATCTGTCAATATGCTGTCTTCAGAATAATTAACAACATAATGTTACATTTTAAACATAACATTTTGGATTATAAAATAAATAAAAAAACTTACCAACAGTAGTAACCTGATAGAGAGATGGGCTTTGCAGACAATTTCAAGTATGTTATTGAGACACAATGGAAGTGAATGGCAGATTATAGAATGATTATAGAACTGTATGATGATTTTTTTTTAACCTTTATATGGTTATTTTCTCTGAATTTTCCTTTGATGTAAGGACATTGCAGAGTCAAGGGTTTAACTTTGACTTTAACATGATTATGTATGGGGCTTGTAGGTCTTGTAGGGGGTAGGGTCTTGGCTTTTAAGGTTTATTTCAGGAACTATTTTCTCTGTGCTGTCATTTAACCACGTGTTGATATGCCCGCATGACCTCAGTCACTCAGAACTACAGATCAAAGGTCTATAAGTGAACCTCCACAAGTTCCAACAGACGGTCCTCTGGGAAATGAAAATAGATGGATATGAAACTCATCTTAAAATGATGTGGCACACGCTAATCTCTCTCTCTCTCTCTCTCTCTCTCTCTCTCTCATTATGGGTCTGCTGGTTGGGTGGTTTCTCTATTTTAACTGCACACGCTTTTCTTCCCCTTCCCCATACTTTCTTCCCTACTGCCTGTCACAGCGTTTCGCCAACATGTTCTCTCTCTCCTTCTCTCTCTCAGTCCTTCAGCCGTTATTCTGCCAAGCTTGATCACAGCAAGGAGTGAGAGACAGGAACAAATACTTTGATTGGTTGATTAACGCTAAATGAGAAGCTGATTGGATAATTAGCATGTTTATCATGGCTCAAGAGTCTCTCCTGCCAGGAGCGGAGTTGCAGACACAGTGTTGGTTATAGCGACTGCTTGTGAACTGATTCTATAAGACTTCATCATTGCCAAAGAAAGGTAATGTTTTCAATGCATGCAATTATAAACGTATAATCAGCTATGATTGGACGGTGTCTGTGTGACATCCTACACACCTTAGTTAAATATCTAATAAAATAAATATGCATACACCATCTCTTCAAAATATAACTTCAAAAAGTGCAGATAAAAAAAAAGTGACTCCATTCCATGTCAATCTGAAGCATCTACAGTAAATGGTCTTGTCACATCTCCTGATTACATTTAAATATACATTTTTTCTTTTGCTGTAGGTCTGTTGCCTAATTGTCATGGCCTTACAGTCCCTAGCTGACAAATTACACTGAAATGTTTAGTTACCTCAATAGAAGATTTGTTTGTAGCATAGCTGTGGCATGTAAACCTCATTTACTGACTGTCTTCCCCACTTTAATTTCAAAGTTTTGCTGAAGTTTCTTTATCCAAAGGCCTACAGGAACTTTATTTATGGTGGTGGGCGTTGAAATGAAGGTGAAAAGTATTTCTAGTGTCATCCACTTTGTCTCAAAACAAACCCAAAGGACACATTTATTTGAATGCTGTAGCTCTTGTCTTTAGAGGGTTACCAGATCCATTTAATCTAAAAGGAATCTGAAACTATTCCAAAATTACACCTCAATCTCCCGCTTAATCTAAAAAATAAATAAATAAAAAAACACGACATACAGGACTCCATCACACAGCAATATATTCTCCAGCACATTCACACAAGCATATTAAATAAAATTGTTTATTCTCATTGTCACAATAGTCTCGCAGAGCCAGACTAAGTAAATTATAGGACATATAGCACTGGCTAACTGCGTCAAAATCCACCTACTTGACAGGAAAGGTATTTTGATTGACATTCACAATAACCAACTACGTAACTCGGTGACAAAGTCTGACATAAAATGTATGCAGAGGAATTTGATGAGAAACTTAACAACATGGCTGACTGTTTTGAGGTATTGTTCTGTTAGATATGTAGGCTACGGTTAGTGCATAAAATTAAATGTAACAAGTGAAATTAGTAAACGTACTGCACTATAGCATTGCACTGAAATTACAGATACAGACTTCATGAATGACAATGCTAACAGCCAGTGGCTTCCAATACATGTGACTGCCAATCGACTTCCTCACTTCCAAAGCGTCGTGGAGCTTAAGGGTGTACATGTCATGCCGTCCATCCACCTCAGTGTAGTAGTAAGAAGACAGACCACACAGTTACACCAATTGACAGACCAAGCAGCAGTGTGGGGTGACACAGGAAGAGGCGCGGAAGTCGAACCCTGCTGGAGAAATCTAGGCACTGGAACTGAAGCCACCTCAGGCTGCCCCCATAAAGAGCATCCCCAGATGCAGGGGGAGGGTGGATGGGGAAACTGCAGAGGCGTGATGGTAGGACACTGGATGGTGGCTGTGCCGGGAGCGACGCCATATTTACCCAAAATGTCTGCGGTCTACGAATGGCCTTGGCTTCGTGCTATAGTGACAGCCTCGGGCTCGAGCCATCGTTCCAATGAATACTTCACAGATAGGTGCACTCCAGTTGCTCCCCCTGGATCCATTTCGGGCTTTGTTAAATCTTGAAAAGATGCTAGAGGATGCAAATGCAAGGAAGCAATAGAGACGGAAGCATGGTTAGATACGAGATTTGAGGCTGGGTCGTAGTCGTGGAAACAAGGCAGGATTCATCAACAAATAAAATCCAAGCAGACAAACAGCAACAAACGCAGGCAAAGCGAATCAGCAACTAGAAAAGCTGAGCAGTACAACCAAGCACCATGCGCGAGGGAATAGAAAACATGACAAATAATCCGTCAGTGGACACAGCAGGGCTTAATGCAAGGAGCAAACGGTTTGAAAACAATTATCAAATCAATGACACAATGCAATGAGGAAAACCAGGACAAGAATGACATGGAACATGGATTGGAAGACAAGCCTAACAATGGGCAAGCTGCAAGGGGCAGTTGCCGATATTATAGCTGATGGGGTCATGACAGAAAAACTTGACCGATAGTCAGTCAGTCTCTCTCTCTCTCTCTCTCTCTCTCTCTCTCTCTCTCTCTCTCTCCCCCCCCCCCAATGGTGGGTTCA
>JAODUH010000376.1:0-13727 GCA_027564835.1 Typhlichthys subterraneus | reverse complement strand
TATTTGATAATGGTGTATTTCATATTCTCCTTGATTGATTTATTACTATCATAAATGTAAGCAATTTAAATTGTTAAAGTACCATTGTTGATTGGTAGTTTAATTTGCATGAGCTACTAGCTGTTTATTAGCTAGCATGTCCCTAGTATGTCCCTAGCATGTCCCTAGCATGTCCCTCATACCCTGTGTCTCCCTGGCAGCAGTTTGATGAGCAGCAGGCTATCCTGGAGCTGGACGACCAGACGGACCACCGGCAGTGGACCCAGCAGCACCTGGACGCGGCCGACCTCCGGGTCCCGTCCATCGCCCCCACTCCGCCCCAGGGCGAGGTTGACAACGACTGCATGGATGTCAACGTCCGCGGTCCAGGTACGCATGGAAAACATTTTCACTGCTGCATGGCTGGTGTGGAGGAGACATTTGGCAACATTTAATTAAAGAAATAATACATTACATGTTGGGTGGCACGTGGAATATACAAGAATAGAATAGATTATTTAAAACATATTGTTATTATTATTAATATTATTATTATATTGCTTAAATATATATCCATTTATAAAATTAGACTGTAAGATATTTTTGGAACAAGGAACATTAGAATGAACTAAAATAATCAAATTCGAAATGTATCATATTTATAAAGTCAGGATAGTATATAGTCGAGAGATTCATACCTTTTCTTCATGTGAGCACTTCTAGTGTGTGTGTGTGTGTGCGTGCGTGCGTGCGTGCGTGCGTTCGTGCGTAGGAGTTGCTAATGCCCCATGTCCCCGGGGCAAGGGGATCTTCTTCAAAGCAGTCAGCTGGAAGCCAGGCGCCTATGGGGAAAACACTGATTCCTGCTCAGATTAATCATTTCTGTAGTAATGGGCCTCTATTTTTCCATGCCATATTAATAAGACCAATAAAGGCATCAAATACAAAAGCACTCTTTTGCACTAAGTGCCAAATCACCTGGAGTACATCTTCAGAAAATCAAAAGTAACAGGGTTAAAAACTGGAGAACGCACTTTTTCCCCCCGTGGCTGATCAATGCACTTGAATGCTTCTCCAGACGGCAAGCTTTAGCGAGGCCCGGCCTCTATCCCCCAGCTTCTCCTCTCCCTCTGAAGCTTTGCTTACATCCAGGCTCGATCACGATCCGTTATCGAAGGAGCGAGAGCGCTGTGATGATTCAACTCAGGGAAGAGCATCAAATCCACATTCGATTTGTTGTTTTGCCTGGCGTTTGATCTCCCAGGTGCTTTGAAGCGAAGAGCTGGCTGCTGGCACTGCAGTCTGTGGTGTGCCAGCCCATGTGCCAGCCCATACACTCTGTTAAAGACGGACATAGTTAATATGATGTCATCCAGTCGTGTTTCAATGTGTTTGCCCAGTCCCTCTGTTAGGTTAGTGAGGGGTGGACGTTAAAACAAATATTTGATTTAAAGTGGGATTGGTAAATTGTAGTTCATAAAAAGTGGATATCAGTGATCAGCTATATTTAAATGTGCATTTTCTATTTAATTGAGCAAATCATTGTATTACATTGCTGTTGGTGTGGGTGAATGCTGCTTGGATTCCATGTGTAGTGGGGAATCATCACTAAAGTGGTCCCTTAACCACAGGCACTGTGGGACAATTATGACAAATGTCATTACTCTGTTTTGGAAGCCAGCCTCCTGGTGGCCATTACGAGTACTGCAGGCAGCTTGAGCATTTGTCTTCAACACTTGACCTTGACTGTCCTTCACATCTCTGTCCTGTCCCCTGCCTGCCCTTCACAGACGGCTTCACGCCCCTCATGATAGCGTCGTGCAGCGGCGGGGGTCTAGAGACGGGCAACAGCGAGGAAGACGAGGACCCCTGTGCCAGCGTGATCAGTGACTTCATCTACCAGGGGGCCAACCTCCACAACCAGACGGACCGCACGGGCGAGACGGCCCTCCACCTGGCGGCGCGCTACGCACGCTCCGACGCCGCCAAGCGGCTGCTGGAGGCCAGCGCCGACGCCAACATCCAGGACACCATGGGCAGGACGCCCCTGCACGCTGCCGTTGCAGCCGACGCCCAGGGCGTGTTCCAGGTGGGTGTGGGTGAACCCTGGTGGGTCTGGATGGGTCTGGGTTTGTCTGCGTGGGTTCTGGTGGGTATGTATGCGTCCTGGTGGTTACTGATGGATCTGGGTGGGTCCTGGTGAATCTGGAGCCTCAACCAACAGCAAGGATGCGTGTCTGGTTGACCCCACAGCTGGCTGCAGGTGGCTAGATTTTTCTTAGTGAGGCAGGATGGAATGGAGTAGGAGTTTATTATGACTTTCACATCAGAAGGCGAAGGTCAATTGCCTGTGCAGATTCACATATTTCACATAAGCAACTCTGTGCTAAACGTCTGATACCATACATAGACCGTTGTAAGCGCCACTGACTTTCCGAAAGTGAGGAAGTACATTTTCATTGGCTGTTAGCATTGTCATTCAAGAAGTTTGTATCTGTAATTCCAGTGCGAGGATAGTGTATTATTACTTACTCATTTCAGTTGTTACATTTTTTTTAAGCGGTAAGAGTAACTTATCTAATATGTAATACCTGAAAACAGCCGGAGTCGTGTTGGTATGTTGCTCAACAAATTCCTCTGTATAATTTTAACGCCCAACTTTGTCATTGTGTTACGTAGTTGGCCTCTCCTGACAAGTAGTCGGATCTTGACGCAGTTAGCCAGCATCACATAAAGTGTTTATATAAAAGCTGGCTCTGCGTGACTAGAAATCTACAACTTGCAGGGCAGTGGAAGGTTCATAGATATATACCTCTGTATACTTCTGTGACACAACCACCATTACGAAATGTGACAAATGTGTGACTCTTAATATTTTGTATTTTTTAACGTCAATCCTTTTATTAAATGTAACAAATACTTTGTTGCCCATGAATGTAGCACTCAAGGCTTAATAAAACATGTAACGATAAGATACTGTTGAGTCCTTAAGACCTTTATATTCACCGCCACCACAGATTTTGATAAGGAACCGCGCCACAGACCTGGATGCCCGCATGCACGATGGCACCACACCGCTGATCTTGGCTGCCAGGCTGGCAGTAGAAGGAATGGTGGAGGAACTGATTAACTGCCACGCCGACGTTAACGCCATCGACGACTTTGGTAGAGCTCAGACCTCGGTCTCTTTTCTACTAAGAAATAAATGTCAATAAAACATGTCAGTGAAGTGTGTATTTGACTACATAATAGCTATTACATGTACAACATTTAGCAGGCACAACAACATCTTAACAATACATAGTCTACCAAGTCTTCTATTGTTCTTCCACCAAGACTATAGGAGGTGTGTTGTCCTCTTGCAGGTAAATCAGCCTTACACTGGGCAGCAGCAGTTAACAATGTGGATGCAGCCATGGTGCTGCTGAAGAGTGGGGCCAATAAGGACATGCAGAACAACAAGGTGTCGCACCACACAGCGGTCCTCCCCACCCAACACATTACCTCCACCCAACACATACCCCACCCAACACACGTTACCTCCACCCAACACACGTTACCTCCACCCAACACACATTACCTCCATCCAACACATGTTACCTCCACCCAACACACGTTACCTCCACCCAACATACATTACCTCCACCCAACACATTATCCCCACCCAACACACATTACCTCCACCCAACACACATTACCTCCACCCAACACATTACCTCCACCCAACACACATTACCTCCACCCAACACACGTTACCTCCACCCAACACATTACCTCCACCCAACACACATTGCCTCCACCCAACACACGTTACCTCCACCCAACACGTTACCTCCACCCAACACACGTTACCTCCACCCAACATACATTACCTCCACCCAACACATTATCCCCACCCAACACACATTACCTCCACCCAACACACGTTACCTCCACCCAACACACGTTACCTCCACCCAACACATTATATCCACCCAACATACGTTACCTCCACCCAACACACATTACCTCCACCCAACATGGTATCTCCACCCACTAAAGAAAAGTTAAGGTGAACCCTTCTCAACCTATTCCCCCCCCCACCAGGAGGAGACCCCCTTGTTCCTGGCTGCCAGGGAGGGCAGCTACGAGACGGCCAAGGTGCTGCTGGAGCATTTTGCCAACCGGGACATCACGGACCACATGGACCGGCTGCCCCGCGATACGGCCCAAGAGCGCACGCACCACGACATCGTGCGTCTGCTGGAGGAGTACAACCTGGTGAGGAGCCCCCCCATGCACGCCACCCTGTCCGCCCCGCTGTGCTCGCCCGCCGGCTACCTGGGCGGCATGAAGCAGCCGCCCCCGGGCCAGGGCCATGGCAAGAAGGGCCGCAAGCCCAACGCCAAGGCTGGGGCATGCAGGGATGCCCGGGACGCCAAGGCCAAGAAGAAGAGCCCGCAGGACGCCAAGGCGGCCCACCTGCTGGACAGCTCTGGCGTGCTGTCCCCCGTGGACTCCCTGGAGTCTCCCCACGCCTACCTGTCGGACGTGGCGTCCCCGCCCGTGATGGCTCACCACCTGCAGGGCCGCATGGCGCCCGTGCCCAGCAAGCAGGAGCTGGCGCGCATGCAGTTCGACCCGCTGCCGCCCCGCCTCACCCACCTGCCGGCGGCGGCGGGCCCCGCCCCCCAGGGGCCCTTATCGGGCCCGTGTGATTGGCTATCCAGGATGCACGGCGCGCTGAGCCAGGGGGCCCAGTACAACAGCCACATGCGTGGCGGCATGATGAGCTCCCTGCATGTGCCCCAGATTATGGGCTACCAGGGCATGGCCCAGGACCCCCGCCTAGGGCCCCAGCAGGACCCCCGCCTGGGGCTGCAGCAGCTCCGTCATCATCAGCAGCAGCAGCAGGGCCCAGGCGGCAGCCAGGGCTTCATCGGCAGCCCAGAGCTGACCTCCCAGGAGCAGCAGCAGGCCGGGGGCGGGTCCAGCATGCCCATCCACACCATGCTGGCCCAGGAGAGCCAGGCCATGGCCAGCACCCAGTTCCTCACCCCGCCCTCCCAGCACAGCTACACGGGGCCCATGGACACCCCCAGCCATCAGCTGCAGGTGCCCGACCATCCCTTCCTCACCCCGTCCCCGGGCTCCCCGGACCAGTGGTCCAGCTCCTCTCCCCACTCCAACATGTCCGACTGGTCCGAGGGCATCTCCAGTCCACCCACCAGCATGCAGGCTCAGATAGTGGCACACATACCCGAACACTTTAAGTAACACCCACATCAGCTGAATATTTTTATATGAACAAAATACAGCAGAGAAAAGGAACATTTGAAAATAAAGAGTTTTATACCTCTGCCTTTCTACTAACAGCAAGACTTGTGTTTCATCCATTTTTTATTTTATTTATTAATGTCTTATTTATAATTTCTGTTGCCTGACTATGGGATCCATGGTGTTTTATTGTAGCCATAGGAGAAAGATTAGTGATCTTTGTATTTACAATTAGTGTTTCATTTCACAGCATAAACACTGGGTATTTATTTGTCCAATAATGTTATTTTTGTTGTTTTTTTCCACCTTTTTTCTTATTATTTCTACTCTTGTTTATATTTTGCTATTTTTGTATAATCTTGTGCATAAACACCAATTTGATAAAAAAAAGGCGTTATTATAGATTATTATTGATTTTAAGTTTCAGTGTTAAAGGTTTTGTGTAAAATATATTATAAATGCATTTATTTTGCAACCTGTGAAGTGCATTTCACAAACCAATGGAATATACCCTTATTTCATGTGGCTTGATTTGATGGTGTGCACATACAGTATGTGCCAGGCATTGGATCAGGACGTGACATTTTGTACAGTATACAGCCACCTTTGAGGCTGGCAGAAGGACTTTGTTGAAGTGTTTGAAACACTGGCCTGTTGGCCAAATTGTTTAGAGGGACATGGAAATTCTCTTCTCGAGTCTCTGATGTAAGTTTGAGCCTATGGCTGTCTTTTTTGTAAATATGTTATGTTTCCCTTGAAAGCAGGATTTTGTTTCAGAAATCTGATGTCTTAAGCATGTTAGTCTAATAGCGATTCCTCAGCAGTCAAACACTTTTTTAATTGCTATACACTAAATATATTTTACTTGGCACTCCCAAAGAAGAGATATATACAATATGAAATATAGATACAGAAAATTGATTAGTATACTCACAGAAGATAAGTAAAATAAAATTCTAGTTATATGAATTCAGATTTCTGTAATACACATAATGCCACGTGGTAAATATTATGGACAAATTATTCATATTTTCTTTTCATTATTTAATAGTTAACTGCTGGCCAAATGTTTGTTCTCTGAGGCACTCCATGGGTAAACGATAGTTCTCATTCTCTTGATTAAAAATCTCTTTAGTCTGTAGTGAAATTATACTATCAACAATGTTTCCTTCCTGTTGAATTTATAATTTGCAATAAATGTATTTTCCCTCAGTTTTCAATATGTAAACATGTTTTTTCTAATAATAAATGTTGTTCGGTAATCTTCTTTTTTTTGGGATCTATTTACAGTAATGATAATATTCCCAAGAACAAATAATTTTGTTTGGAACTGTAACAGCTAAGTAATTAACAAGTAAGTCCCTACTGCATGGCATGATACGACATACTTTTCCTCTGTTTTTGTGATGGTCATCAATGAGTATTTTATGAAGTAGGCCTATGTCTCCCTCTAGTGTTCTGCATCAGCTAATCGGATAGATTTCACTCTGATGTTTTGTTAGCTGACCTTATGGATATTAGGCCTACAACTGTAAGCTACTTAGAAAGAATGAAATAACTTAATTTTATCTCTGAAAGGCAAACAGTATCTTAGAGATGGGACGATATATGTTATAGTTTATCGCGATAAAAATACTGACGATAATCGTATCGTGGTGAATGTCAATTATCGTGATAATTGTAAATATGAATATTGTCACATGCGACTTGACAAAAGCTGTCCAGTCCAATTGTATTGATAAATACTAACATATGTATTAGCCTGCATATTTCCAGTCAATCACCAATATGCTGAAGGATTGGCTTTCCCATTGTGTCCCCCACATAAAAAAATCAATGAAATTGGTTGAAATACTGTTTTCAAAACTAAATGAATCACACAAAAAAGATAAGATGTGTGTCATGATACAATATAAATGTTTTTTTTTCTTAAGAAATTGTAAGAAAATGTGATTACAATCTGTTTTAGTGACATATAATAATTGACAATATCGTTGATCGAGATTATTTTGGCCTTGATTAACGTGATATACATTTTTCATATCGTCATGCCTAGTATCTTCGTAAAACACTTCGAAGGATGTCAGTTGCTAATAGACACTGATGCTGATGCATATGATGATATATGATGATACTTATTGGAAATGACAGAATAGATTTTTCGGATGAAAATAAAATATGATTTACCTGGATTTCTTATTATGAAAGAAAAAATAGAGAAAACGATATGCTGGCTGCAACTGCTACTGGTCACATCATATTCTAATGCTGATTTGCTTTTTGCTGGTTGAAAGGGTAGGAAAGAGCATTAATCAATTTTGGTGTGGAAATCCAATGCGAGTCCATATTGGCAATTTACAGGCAATTGAAAAAGTTATTTAATTAGTAGATTTTCATTTGACTTTCTATCACCCTGGCCAACATTGTAAACAGCATTATTCTGAGACCATTAAACGTATGCAGATCAGACTAATTACAAAATATAAAATAAGGAAACGCTCAGTTAAAAAAAAAAATGCAGATCCTGACAAACTGCTTAGGCTAGTTTATGAATCGTGCCTTTAAAGCTCCACTATGCAGAATATTGCAAATGCTACAGTTTTTACAGTTTCATTGCGTTTTATCTTCTGCAAAGTGCAAAAGCAATGGTCCCAAATGAACCCTTAAAAACTACAGTGCCCATCATGCATCAGGCTATTACGCTCTCAAAGTGTAAAGTTCAAATATTACAGTCTACTTGGTTCTTTCTTAGGGTGTCTGTCTTCCTTTACGGAGAGGAAATAAACAACTCCGCGAGTCCTGACGTTACGGTTTCCTTGCTATCGCGTTAAAAACACATCGAGGGAATCCACAATGATTTTCAGTTGACCTGTGCGTGTATATGCACGGTTGTCGGTGGATATTTACAGGACGTGGTTCTTAAAGTTAGCACGCTAGCTTGCTAGCAGCAGCTAAAATCAGTGGGACTGGTACTTAGGAGAAGAATACACAGAGCTATGTTCGTGCAGGAGGAAAAGATTTTCGCTGGGAAAGTATTGAAAATACATGTCTGCACCATCGAAGGCGCGGAATGGTTAGAAGAGGTCACGGAAGACACCACCATCGAGAAACTCAAAGAAAAGTGCTTGAAACATGTAGGTTTGTTGGCAGCTGTGTTGCTGTGCATTTTCTCCCCTGTCACTCTTGTGCTCGGGGTGTTCCTGTGACCCAGGCCCTCCGTGGAAACTGTCAGTGTCAGTATCACTGGTTCCGTATTTATAGTAACTGGGTAGACTCTGCTATTTATAATTTAGCAAGTTGGCTCTCTCTCCATGGCGGCTAGGTTCCAAACACCTTAGCCATTATGCTTCAAGGCTTTGGTGTGCTGGTGGTGAAGGCGAGGCATTTTGGTTTTTTTATGACGCTGGTTCTTCCTTACCACAAAACTCAAATCAGTATTCAGTTAATTCAACGTCTGATTATAATAATAGCATGTTCTTTTGCAAATAGTTACATTAGGCTATACTATAGCTTGCCAACTTAATATACATACAGTATGTCACAATTAATAAAATGTTGCTCTTTGCAAGCATTCTTGTTATCCAATTATTAAAGACTGCATTATGCTTTTTATATAGTATGTGCATGGAAGTCTAGAAGATCCCAAAACCCTTAACCACCACAAACTTATCCATGCTGCATCAGAAAGAGTCCTCACAGACACAAAAACAGTGTGTGAGGAGAGTCTCAAAGATAAAGGTATGTTGGGTCACGTTAAAGGTTAAGTCAATGTTATGACATCAATTTGCCAGCACTAGCTGTTGACTGGCTGCATTTCACCTGCTCATTAGATGTCTTGCTGTTGATAAAGAAAAGACCACCGCCAACCCTTCCAAAGATGGCAGACATAGGAACAGAGGAAAAGGTATGGCTCATGAGAGGAACTTTTAATTTTTTTATGTATATTTATTCATTCATTTAGGTATACCAGTCACTTATTCACATGCATTAGTAATAATAATGATAATTTGTTCAATATGAAACACTCTTTAGCAGAAAAAACAAGAAAACAAGGCTCCTGACAAAGATGCTATCCTTAAAGCAACTGCTAGCTTGTCTACCCGCCAAACTGACCGTACAGTAACCCAGCACAACAGCAGAGATGTAAGTTTTGCTGTTACTGACACCAGTACATCACAATGTATTACTAACACATACCATGTAATCATGTAGTCACAGGTGCATTGATTTGCTTTTTATCTTTTGCTAGTTTCAGACGGAACTTAGAAGGATTCTGGTGTCACTCATTGAAGTGGCACAGAAACTTCTTGCCTTGAATCCTGATGCTGTTGAGCTCTTCAAAAAGGCAAATGGTGAGGAGACACAACAGAACCAGTTACAGCCATAGAACTATCTAATATCACATTATTTTATAATTTCAGGGCAAGTTCTTTCAAATGTAGATGTTTCCAACAGGAAAGATGGGTTCCATTGTCATTATCAATTATCAGTAGTTGTTTTATTGACCTTCTGACCACCTCAAGTAGTTTGTTTATATTTGTCTCTACTGAATTCTCACACTTGTATTCATTCTCTTTTAATTTGCAAGTAATGCATGTAGCCTGGTTGAAGACATTATTGTGTGTGTGTGTGTGTGTGTCAGCCATGTTGGATGAAGATGAGGATGACCGGGTGGATGATACAGCTCTTCAGCAGCTAACTGAGATGGGCTTCCCTGAGAGCAGAGCGGTCAAAGCTCTGAGGCTGAACCAGTGAGTCAGTAATCTACTGTAACGAGTAGTCATATAGGAATCAATGGATGGATGAGGAAAATGATTCACCTGCAGTACTGAATGCCATTGGTCACAAATTGTCTGAAATGATGTCTAACAATAATCTTGGAGATGTGGTAGAGATGTGTCCATTTTAAATATTAACGTGGTTACATGTAAAGAAAAAAACATGTTTGTTTTGGGTGTTGTGTTTTGTCTGCTGTTCTCAGAACAGTGTTATTTTTGTTGATTCGTTTACATAGATATCACTTATTGCTCTAATTTCACCAAAACTAAAGTAGTGTTGAGCAGCACTAGACCATATGCTTCAACATTATGTCATGTGAATGTAATACACATTTCTAATTGTTTTAATGATGTTTGTCAGCAGGGGCTTTAGGTGTAATGAGTTTCCAATCCACTTTTTATGTAATTCAGTGAGTCCCCATAGGGGAGGTGGAGTTTAAGTTTATTTGTTTTGATGTTGTGTTCAAATATCTTAATAAGGAATAATTGTAATAATAATAATAATTGTAAAAATTCTTATAAAAATAATAAGAATTGTATATTACATTTACATGATACAATGATAATATAACTTTGAAGCCTATGGTATATTTTACCCGGTAAATGTACAGTATAATAATGAGACATGACCGTTGCTGCTTTAGGTTTTCTCCCTACAAGCCATGCTTTTACAATTCGATGTTCTGCTGCTCTGTGTCAAAGCATCCAATGGACAAAGGGGCGGCAGTATAGTTACAGCAGCGTGGTAGATACGTTAGTAAGTACGCATGTTATAAGGGATGGGCACAGAATAAAGATGTATCCCGTCTGTGCTTTCTCTTGTCCTACTGTAGTATGTCTGTGACCCAGGCCATGGAGTGGTTAATAGAGCATGTGGACGACCCCTCCGTGGACACGCCCCTACCGGGCCAGGAGTCTTCCGGGGCACTGGGGGCCACAGCCGCAGCCACACCAAGCATTTCTGGCCCCTCCACGGCCTCCGCTGCGGCTCCACCGCTTCTACGGAGCCTCTCCCAGTCCAGCACTGAAGAGAGCGCCAGACAGGACGAACTCACCGAGATCTTCAAGAGGATCCGCAGGAAACGAGAGTTCAGGCCTGATTCCAGAGTGGGTCATCTTTCTATATGAATGGGCAGTAGCCAATGTATAACATATTCCCTTCACTTACACTTATTAAATGTGTGGGCACTGAAGACACCCGTTGACCCATAGAATGGCGCCCCCCTCCCCTCCCACCTCTTCCATTATTTAGATCATCAAGTGCACATATTGTACATTTGTTGCCGTATGGCTTATGTTGTGTATAAACTGCTTCTGCAGTAATGGTGCACTCACTGGTGTGTAAGTTAACAGAGCCAGCATTGATTTTCAATTGACTTGTTGTACCTGTGCATATGGTATAAGATAAAACGAGATACATTCTTGTGCTCAGTTGTTCAATTGTTAATGCTTTTTTAACTACTTTGTACAGTGTCCTTGGGTATCTTGAAAGGCGCTTGGACATGTACTTTATTATTATTCAACCTTGGGCCAAGGTACCGTGTAAAACACTTGGCAGTAGCTTACAGTGAGTGCTGAACTAGGCTAGTCAGCATGCTAGTAAGTCTAGCATACCTTGCATCTGGCTCTGCAGGCAGTGATTGCTTTGATGGAGATGGGCTTCGATGAGAAGGAGGTGGTTGATGCTCTGAGGGTCAACAACAACCAGCAGGACGCTGCGGTATGTTCGCCATCATTTAGCTAGCTGCTCCGGCACCAGCATCATTCAGTAGCCTTTTTTGCACACACAACACAGAATCACACACACATTGTATTTATTCTATCACAGAAGTGCAGTCAAACCGAATGCTTATGAAACGGCTTAATTACACTATTTTTTGTCATGGCCAATGCTTCATATTTGACCTTGTGTTTAATATAAGGCTCGTGTCACTTCTTGTCCTAATGTACTGTAGTGTGAGTGGCTGCTGGGAGACAGGAAGCCTTCTCCTGACGACCTGGACAAAGGCATTGACACTAACAGCCCCCTGTTCCAAGCCATTCTGGAGAACCCAGTGGTCCAGCTGGGCCTTACTAATCCCAAGACACTGTTGGGTAAGGCAGCCTTAAAGTCATTCTTGCTAACTTCAAACTCAAAACAGTATCGCTCTGCGGTCCTCCGCGGCGCAGCATAACACATAGAAACGCATTGTGAAGGGAAGCGTAGTGCTGCGGCTTTGTTGATATGAGCGGTGTTATGTTACTATTTACAGAGTAGTAGGTAGTGTCAGGGCTGTGTATAAGTATCTGGTTATTTTTTCAGCACACACAGAGAACGGTAAGATAGCTAAATGTGAGGAGATATTTTGCAATTATACTACTATTACTCTATTTGTGTTAATAATGACAAATTACAAGTTAATAATTACAAATGGATAATTAAACATAGTTAATGATGTGTTAGCCTATATGATATTTTACACAAACTATATAAACCATTTTCTGTGCAAGATTCTGTATTGTGGATGAGTAATTGCGTCCTCTGCAGAGAATGGCACGCCCTCTGTGTGTGTTGTTTGTTGTAACAGACATATAGAGGAGACATGCCACTTAGATCATTTTTAATGGAGCTCTATGGGAGAATTCTGACACGCCAAATGTGACAGTTGGAAGGACATCTGTGACATAAGCGCCCAGTTTAAGTTTTGCGACAGTTACAAATTGTGGTGGATGTCTTTGAACAAGCGTGGATAATATATTACAAATGGACACAGCAGCTGTTAGCTGCCTACTTGTTAAAAGTAGATTTTGTACAATTAATGAATAAAAGAGTCCATGTGAAATGTGTAAAAACATTACATCATTACGCCCACACAACCCAATAATCCATATAATAGGCCCACAAATGTAGCTTGCAAATCTATGTGTTTTTTCAGTTGTTAATGTACTAACAATGTTTATTGAGGATCATTATTTCTTATGAATGAATAAGATTTGGGGTTAGTTAGTTTATCCCCAATGATCAGATGATGAAAATGAGATGAATGAAAATGAGATGACCTGCTTTAGACTACAGACAGCAAAAATTGCTATCTTTTTGTAAGAACATTGTCAGTCTCTTTCTGTTTCATAAGCATAATACCAGTGTAACTAAGATATCCGCTGAAAAGAAATAGCTTTTGTATTTTAGTAACGCTGGAAAAGCATATCCATTGTGTTAGCAAGGCTGTATAGCAAGCTGTTTCTACACTCAGTGCATTCTGACGATTCTTTTGTGTATTCCTAAGCAGTTTGTTATTGTTTTAGCTGGGAACGGCCGTTAATGAAGTTGGCGTCGTGAAATCTTGAGCATGCATAGTGGAATTAAAAACTTGAGAAAAATTGCATTTTAAGCCTTATTTTGAGGCAAAATCAGTGTCACCAAACGTTTTAAAATATTTTTATCAGATTTGACTCACGATCGTATATGTGTAATTCTTATGTCCCATTGATAACTGAGAGTGCAGTTATGGCTATCTCCTTATTAATGCCATTGAGTACTTCTTAAATAAATGCCCCGAAGTTAAAGCATGGCTACCGAGTGGCAAGACTTGCCTATAAGGACTTTTGTCGTAATCAGAGCTCCTCTGTTTTGTGTGTGTATATATATATGTGTGTGTTTGTGTGTGTGTGTATGTATATGTATATATATACATACACATACAAACACAGTATATAATATAATATATATATATA
>JAODUH010000375.1:0-13729 GCA_027564835.1 Typhlichthys subterraneus | reverse complement strand
ACACGGCACCATGTCGAAGTGGGGGGAGGATAGGTTCAGCTCCCCTTGTCGATTAATCTCTGCCATCATCTTGGCATTGTGGAGAAGCAATTTAGATGGTAAATACAGTTTGTATTCCATATATCATCTGGTTGAAGCTGTGGCTCGGCGAAGTTTGGCGGCATATTTAAGGGCTTAGCAAGATGTATGCTAAATAAACGCTGTAATGTGTCATTGGGACAGTTTTGTCACAATGCAACAAGGAGATTGTGGAAGAGCGTATATGAATCCCATTACCTGTGGTAAAAACTCAAACTCGCACATTAAAATGTCTCGAAATCACAGCTGAGGAACGGATCACTGCCGTGAAAAGGGGCAGAGCAGATGGATTCTATTTGTGTATTTCATACTATGTTATCATGGGAAAATGTTTATTCTTGTAAATAAAACCCACTGGTAATTACTTCTATAGTTAAATGTATATCCTAAATGCAGTCGTGTTTTATGTGTAACGTCTAAAAGTAAAAAAACTTGCAACATTTACATTGATATCAAACTCAGAATGCACAGTACTGTATGTACTGGGGATATTTTCACACACGGTATGCGGATCGACATGATTCTCTCTTGGCTGCGTGAGATCTATCGTCTTAATATCTCTGCTTAAACCGTCAAGATCTTCGAACAACTGCGGCACACGCTACACTCAACTGGCTCAGTGACAGAAGGGGGCTAGAGATTGAAGGCATGTTTCATATTCAGTAGTCAATGGGGTGGATAGTGAATTATGCTGCAGACTGGAGAAACGCGCACGCACACGCACGCACACATGCACACACACACACACACACACACACACACACACAAAGAGTCACACACAGAGTGTCACCTCGATGTGCATAACAAATGGAAAACAATTTTACACGTGGCATTCATATGATGACTGTAGTTAATGGAAAATGTGTGAAATATAGGGTCACGTTGAATGATGGGGTTTTAAATTGTGCTCTACGCACAAATGCCTCCCAGCGTGGCGCAGAGGGAAGGGTGGGGGCCTGGGGATGGTGTGTGAAACAAAAAAATGAAGATATGAAAGTAGAAATCACATCTTTTTTTTCCCGCTTTCCCCTCTTGTCGTTGCCGGGGAACCGTCAAGAGAGGCGACGTCACCTCCAGACGATTCCCACGCTGACCCCGGTTCAGGCAAATGAACTAAAACCCGGGCGAGCAGACGTTAGGGAACACAACGTGATTGACAGTTCCGAAGCTTTGAAATGCTGATGGAGCACGATTGGCCCATACAGCCGCCAAACTCTTCTGCGCTGTGTAGAATAGCTCGGAGGAATCCTTAAAGCACTCTCGCAGTGATTCAAGGCTACCGTGCGCGTATGTGTGTGTGCGTGTGCGGCAGTGTGTATGTGTGTGTGTGTGTGTACAAAATCTCTACAATATTAGCAACTAAAGACTCATTTTGTTAGCATTCCTAGTGAGCTGCCGTCCCCCTTCCTGAATGTTTGGAGATTCTGCCACATTTGCTCTATCTTGTTATGGCAGGAGCTATCTGCAACAGTGTATAGGGGGTTAGTTCACGGAAAGATAAGTTTCATATGAAACAGCATTCATTTAGAGATTAGGCTCTGACTTGGAATGATAATGTAAAGGCTCATTAATTTTCAAATTAGCCTTTACATGCCAAATTAATCTGGGAAATTGGCAAAAATTTACAGGGGTTTGTAAGTTTACAACAGCCAAATATGTCAGTGCTACACAAAGTGAGATAATTAAAAGATGGACACTTATTCACTCCGATAATGACACGAACGCCACATAAATACCAAATGCTTCTTATGGCATTTGTTCTTATGGCCCAAATGCACTAAAGTGAGGCATAAATGGGATCTCTCCTGTCCTCTACTATTGTTCACCCTCGCCAATACAGAAGTCATTTGCAGCCCTCAGGGGCCCCACCCCCGATGAGATTTTATTGACCTACACAAGAAGCAAAGGAGCAAGAAGGTGGCTTAGCATAACTGATCCGCAGTTATGCTACATGTCAGGTCTGATAATGAAAGGCTTGATGGACCACAGAAAGATGAGCCAGGGTAGAAGGATTGATAAAAGCTGAGAGGTTATACAGACGCATCGCACTGTACAGCAACAGACTGGAAACCTAGTCGGACTGGCAGACAAAAGCTTAGCCCCCCCCCCCCACACACACACACCACCCAAAAGCATTTTCGCCCACTCGGGGGGTCAGTCAAATCTATCCCCTGGGATGGGGGAGACCTCAGGACATAACTCAACCCTTTGACCTTTGAACCTCAACAAGGCCTTCTCCACAGTGATGGATGGCTCCTGGCGCACGGATCACATCACATGATTTATATGGAGCCGCAAGTATTTACATTTTGCCCCGGTCTCCTTCCTACTCTGGGCCACACCTTCATTTGGCAGACATTTTTGCTATATCTTCTCCCCGTATCAATTAGCATCCAGCCAAGAGCTCTGGCAAGTCTCTCCGGTGTAGCGTTACAGATGGGGCGATAATCCTGACAAAGGCTCTCTTTCTCTCTCTCTCTCTCTCTCTCTCTCTCTCTCTCTCTCTCTCTGCTGTTAGTAATCTGTCACTTTTTTAATATCCATGTGTCAGAATGTGTGTATGGCTATCCTAACTTAACACCCCCAAGTGGCTGTTTTATACATGAGGTGGTTTTTGGACCTCATCGTGCTTATCAAACAACTGCCGTAGAAAATAACATTTGTTTTTTTCTAAATATACTGGCTATAGCCTTTTAACAAATGCCACTGGCATCGATGGCTATTTCTGTCCAGTTAAAGTCCCGCCAGCTTCTTCTTGTTGTAATCATGATTGTGTGATATTGCATAGCCCATAGAATATATACACAGACAGGCGCACTGGAAAAGTACCAAACAGCAAGCCAGGCCATATAATAAGAAACAAATTAGGCCAGCATGTTACATAATATGCCGACAGGTTGGAACAGTGCATGTAGGTCCCTGCAGATACGAATAATATTTGCTCATGCTCTATTGTGTATGGCTGTAACTTTGGCTGGCTAGATGCCTGGTATGCTCACCTCTCTCTCTCTCGCTCTCTCTCTCTTTCGTTTTAAGCTTTATGATGTAAGAAGAGAATTGTGGCTTGGTTGAAGGTCTCTCTCTCTCTCTCTCTCTCTCTCTCTCTCTTTCTCTCTCTCTATATCTCTTTCTCTCTCAACACCTCAGTCAATAATGAAAAAAACATTTGTAAAAAAAAAAGTGCATGATGAAACCGTGTTCTTTTTCAGGTTGCACATCAAACAGTAACCTTCTGCAAAGTTTATATTTGTACTTTTTCAAAAGGTCGAACAGTGATATTCAGCATTACAGGGTCTTCTTTTCACGCTCCTCCATACAGTGTTCAAGGTGAGAGCAGAAAAAAAAAGTAGGCGTTTCAGTGAAGGGAAAATATTAATATTTAAATCAAATCGATCCTAATTGAAAGCACATTTCCCGGGCCACCACCAGCGTACATTTGCGCCGCTCCCCGTGGATATATTCATTAAGTGAGAGCTGTTGTTTGGACAGCGGCTTCTCCGTTGAGTGGGCTGCAGCTATCTAAACCAGATTTAGGGGCCCCCACTTTCCCCGTCTTCCCAACAAATGCATCGTGACACTGCTATCCCCTTTAATCCTGGCTGCGCTACAGGCACGAGAACTCAAAAGAAGCATAAGTGCTTTTTCTCCTTTTTTTACAGGGGGAGAAATAATACAATATAGCTGTGGGCCAGTTGGAATTAATTTAAATCCCGCTCCAAACATTAGTGAATCACTCACAAAAACTTCCCCTCTCAGCCAGTTGTGTTGTTTACAACTTAGAATTTTACATTACACACACGCACACACACACACCTACAGTACACACGCACACACACATGCACACGCACGCACACACACACACAGAGACAGAAAATAAGGAAAAAAAGGAGAGTAATTACAGATCACAAGCAGCGGTTCGTTGCCAGAGGTCCCACGGCTGATAAACGATGCATGTTAAGTGTGTATCAGCGCAATTATCCATACGCGGCGATGCGAATGTGTGTAATGTCACACAGACTTCCTCAACACAACCCCCCCACCCCACCTATCACACACAGCCCCTCCCCCGAGCCCCAAGAGAAGGGAGTTACGGTCATTTGACCACACACACACACACACAAAATAAAGGAGGTCAAAGGAACAGCCATTATAATTAAGATTGAGAATGACATTTTTCTTCGCCATTTTCAGTTTCTCTTTTTTATTTCTTCAATGTTCTGACTATCAATTTTTATGAGAGAACAGACAGTGAAATCACGGTGGGAGGGCATGGCCTGCAGGAGTAACCGGGGTTTAAGTTGAATCCATTTGCGTTTTTTTCCTCCTCTGTCTGCCTCTGTGGGAAACTTTCCTGACTACAAATCGCGTGGAAAGAATCCTCTCCTCGTTCGCCCAACCTTCTTCGCGTTTCTCTCGACACGCGCGAGAAGGCTGAGATTGAATGTTGACGCGACCGTTTTCAGGCGCTTCATTTAAAACACATTCTGTGTGATCTCGGGCGACGACCCCCCCTCCTGAATTGAGGGGAGCCAGTCGCCATAACAGTCTGTGCTTTGCTTTGCAGAGCCCGGACGCAATAAAATGGGGCCCGGCCTCCCCACAGGCCGGCCGTATGTTTTCAGTGTGGGGGCGACAAGAGGAGATCAATGGCAAAGAGAGGGTCCTCAACCTCCCCTCTCCCTGTTTCTCTCTCCCCCTCTCTCACTGCCTGTCTCCCCCGGGGACCCCTCGCTTTAATCACTGCCAAGCAGAGCAAAGCGATCGTGAACTTTGCATGCCTTCGATACGCCCTGTTCTCTCATTCTCTAACCCCGCCCCGCATTCCCCTCCCTCGCTCTCCTCGCTCATCCCGTCTCACTGTCACTGCTATACCTTCCTCGTCCTCCACCCCCCACCCCCCCACCCCCTCGCTATAGATTTAGTTGTGAGCGTGCAACCGCAAGAGCTTGTGCATAATTTGGGGTATATTGTTGCGGCCCCAATAACAATAACAGTGAGGCATTAAAGCGCGCATTGTAGCTGCTACAGTCAGCGAGATGGGGCCATCCAGAGCTGTTTTAATTGAGGCCCGGACACGTCCCTGATCGCAGCGGTGCTCTGGAGGCTGCCTGTCGTTAACAGCAGCGCTGGAGCAGAGGCCATTACAGCACAGGGAAACTACGTGGCGTCCGGTGTCTTTTGACTTAAAGGTGGAGTCAGGGATGCTGGAGAATGCCTTCCATGCCAACAGATGCTCCATTAGAAGCACCCCCCCCCCCCACCCCCCACCCCCCTCCCAAACTGCACCTGCACTGCCAAGGCTATACGGTACCGTTCTGTGCAGCTGTGTGGAAGATGTTTCTTTCAGCGCGCACACAGAAAGGTGCAGCTCGCCCCCTGAATTTGACTAAAAGTGCATAAGCTTGCAATCGCTGACTCCATCTTTAACTGCCCGGTGGCACGCAAGGGACGCTGGGAGTTGGGGATGCGGGGCAAGATGACCATTATGTGCACAGTGGAGGGCGTCAGACAGGCCTGTCATTTACTGCTGGCTGTCTCTCTGTGTCTTTTACTGAAACCCTTAAAAATGCCCCCCTGGCACAGAACCTGCATTCTCATTAAGTATACGGTGCAAGCTTTTTATTTTTATTTTTTTGCCATGTCTTGGCATTGAGCTCATAACTTGATTTTCAAACAGCTTTATTGTCCTGGTTATATAGGCACCAATAACGTCTTATTTCAAGTATTAAATTCTAAAATATGAATATAGGTTACAGTTGAGACGTTGTGACCACTGACTTCCCGGCAAATCCCTCAGGCCTTCAGAGGCATAGATTTATAGATATTTCTTTAGGTGAAATACAGTATATACTGAACAATAGGACACAGAGGGCAATATACTGCATAGTATGTGCATTACAATACTTTAATAATGCTGTTTTAGTGCCAGTGACACGGATCTAGGATGGATTAGCATTGTAGCAATGCCTAACCTTCATTTGCTGAAATATGTCATACTGTGTTTAACGTGTCACTAAATCTTTATCGTAAAAAGTGATATCTCTGTTGCTTGGCAGCCGTCAAAAACAAATGACGGTTGAAGCGTTGCCTCCGTTATGAAACTCATTTCCTCTTTGTGTGTGTGTGTCTATGACATGGGGGTTGTATGTTATTGAAGTTGCTATGGTGATTCAATTTCACAAAGTCCCCTCCCCCCACATTCTTACATCCTCATATTCTCATTTCCTCCCTAGAAAAAAAAAAAAAAAACAGCAAATATTTCTGTGAGGAATTCCCTCAGTTGTGGAATCAGTCAATCTGGTTGAGGTATATGGGGGTAAACTTGTTTCCCAAAAGGGCTCTGTCTTCAGCTATGCATACTTTTGGATTATGATGAACTCAAACACCAAACAGAACTATGCAAATGTCTGTAATAATATGCATTTTCTGAGATGTTGAAATGAGAAATAGAAGTTGGTAGAATATGAATTAAACTGTGGAGGAAAATAAAAACATTACAATGCCATGGCAACAGTATATTTTTAGTAGGCTATAGCTGAAGCAGTATTCATAAACGTCAAGTCCTGCATGTTATTTGTGAACCTGCCTCAGTGTGTTGTACTAAATATACACCCAGTCATTCAAGACTGTCACTTAAGGAGAAACTGCCACCGCAGTGACAGGCCTTGGGTGACATCATGCTGTGTTTATTTGAGGTCCAAACATGAAGGCTATATTTGCCACTATTTCATTTAACCATCCACGCAAGGCCCATTGAAGTAAATCTTACTCCCAAAATAGAACCGCTGTCAACAGAGGAAGAACATTCCTTTAAACCTGAAGCAAACGTTTATTAATGCATTTATTAACAGAGTGCTACAGCATGTATCGTCAAGAACAAATGATGAGAGCACAAGAGAAGATGCAATATTTTAGAATAGAATGTGTGTACATAGCAATAGCTCTTCAGAGAACAATTTCACATGAAGTAATACAAATGGCACCATGCGCGCGCACACACACACATATGCACGTACACACACACACACACAGACCTTCTACACTGTGTTAGCTAGCTTCCATCTGCGGCGTTAGAAGTCTGTCATGCTGGAACATCCAGCTCTCTGTTGAGGATGTTGGCTTGGCAACACTGTACTATATGAATAGGCATCGCCGTGATCCAGTTACCTCCGGGCTCGGCTTCATAGTCAAAAATCGCCCGGTTATTAATAACTGAGCACGTCCTATGTTCTGCCCAGGCATGAACTCAAAAACTGAACTGCATTGGCCCATGGCCTGAAGTGAACCGAGTAGCGCGCGCCCACACACACACGCGCGCGCACACATACATTACACCCTGTGTCTTGTGGTTTTTCTGACTCAAGGCCTGCGTGGCATAGTAATTATAGCCTCCACATGTTCCAGTGCATCCAACCATTCAGGGGAAGCCCTCAGCTATGCCAGGGAAAGGCTGATTGGGAAACCACGGGACACGGTGTTCAATAGTCGTCACTGGTGGCTCGAAAGCATGGGGAATCCCTTCCCGTTTCCTGTGTTTTTTCTGTCAGCCGCTCGCGTCCGTCGTCATGGTGACCATTGTTTAATGTGCACGTTTGGCAGTCGCCCGGCAACGGGCAGATGGCGCGCTCATATGGTATAACTTCTGTTTTTTAGCTCCAGCGGTTAGCTTCGATGCACTGTGTGTGTGTGCGCGCATGTGTGCATGTGTAAAATATGTGCATGTGTGTGAGTGTGTGTGTGCTTGTGCGTGTGTGTGCGTGCATGCATGTGTGCACCTCAGTCATTGTGTAAGCTCCCAGATTAGATGAAGAACTGATCACACATTGAATTGAAAAAGTAACCACATCAACAGGAAGAAACTCAGTGAGTAATTTGGAAACAAAGTTACCATGGTAACAACGCTGTATCAACATTAATAACAAAGGCATGACTGTCCAAAGCAAGTGAACGAGTCATTTGTTCGGGGTTTGCAAGATCACATAGTTACAGTATGGATTCTTTTAAGTTTAAACTTGAGCTGTTTGAATAATCGTGAAATGGCTTATAATTAAGCAATATTCACCATATGCAATCCCCACTCAGTAACATTGCAATTGCCAATGTCAGCTAAATTGTTTAACATTTAAAACGTAATATCTCACAAATAGATTATGCACAGCTTTCTGAACTAATGAGAGAGATTCCTAGCATCGCCGAAGAGACAGACAGATACTAAAAGTCTGTAGAGCTCAATTAAGAATCATCTCGTCATTAACTCAACCTATAAACTATTAATGGTCTCCACTCATTTTTATGATAAGACCTCCCACATTTGAAATTTTCTCATTAGTGGCTAAATTAGTGACCTCCTGGATTAAAATTGATATTTTTATATTTATTTCATATCCCAAAATCACAAATTTTATTAAATTGTAATCTGTTAAAAGTCCCATCTTCAGTCTGTCGTTACCTCGTGGTTTTTTGCACACATGCACGCACACATGCACGCACACATGCACACACGCACACACACACACACACATGCATGCCAGTTCTCCCATGTGCATGTCTGTATATCTACGAATACATCCAAATAAATATGAATAAATATAGCCGACATTTGTGCACACACACTTTACTTCGAGAGCATCTCAAGGTCTTCTTGTGTGTGCGTGTGTGTGTGTGCATGTGTGTGTGTGTGTGTGTGTGTGTGCATGCATGTGTGTGTGTCTATGTTTGTGTGTGTGTGCGTGTCTGTGCATGTGTTTGCACATCACTTGTGTCACCGTTCATCTGTGTCATCTATGTCCTTGACTTGGGTGAGCAGAGAGAGTGGTTTGGAATGATACCCTCCCCCCCCCCCACTCACACACACGCACACACGCACACACACGCACACACACGTATTGCGATGTCACATCGTCTTTTCTATTGTGTCTGCTGTCATGTCACTCAACCCAGAATACACAGCGACTTCACACTGCAAAACAACACTTCAGATTTTCTCCTAAATGGGAGGGAGGGCATTCGAGTTCGACTCTAGATGTACAGAATAATATTCATTTCTACCCCGCTGCCTCGTGTGAAACGTCCCTGAATTTTAAACAGCTCTATAGGAATGAAAACGAAAGTGATGTAAAAATTAATATTACATTTCTGTGACTTTGTATGCTGTTTAAAAAGTAATGAGACTGAATAAAAAAGCACTCAAGTTAATAGCCTTGAAATATTGTGCCCCTGACATGTAGCTTGTACTTCCAGGAAGCAGCCAGTGTTCATACTGTTGGCAATATAACCCGCCTTTTACATAATGGTTGTGTCCATTTGATAACTTAATTGTTCCCTGCATTAGTGGGAAGCTTTTAAACTTATACCGGCTTAAAGATGACACAAAATGTCGGAAATTTGACGGGTTGAAACCAAACTGAACTCTGAGTTTGGAGAGGAGGGGGTGGGGAAGGGGGGGGGATGCAGCTTGTTGTCTGGAAACACTCAGGCCCTCAGGACAAACACTGGAGCAGATATGCGTGCACATGTGTGCATACTTAGTGGACAGGAACACATACCACTCCTTCATTCCTCTTGGGCGTGACCCAGTGTAGAAGTTATAGTAGGGATATCCCCCTATGGTTTTCGAGGAATTCTGTAACCATGAGTCATAGCCAGCATCTGTTTTGTTTTTTTCTCTTTTTCAAGTAGAACACTATATCCTGTTTGCATTACCCAAGGAAGTCCCTGCTCTCTAGAGAGGATATGCCCTCACACACAGCCCTCACGCACATTACAGTGAACTGCACTCATAGTACACAAGGTCAAAATAACCTGCGAAAAAATGCTCGCTCTAGGGGTAAGTGTTAATGTTGCCATGGCGCCTGCTATGGGAACAAGCAGTACTTAGATTAACCTCAAAATATTGACCACTTACATTTTGGGCATGTTAATACAGTAGACACTTTTAAGTGGCTTAAAGTAAAACAGGACCAGAAAGGGTCTTTAGACAAAAACAGCTTTGCATGCCTGATCACATTTGTAGTTTATGTTAGTGTTTGTGATGCAAATGGTGGAATTGCAAGCAATCAAAGGATATAGCACAGAACAACTCATTATACACTGTGAAACCACATGTTATTTCACTGCCTATTAATGTGTAAATAATTTCAGTTGTTATACTGTGGTATATAGTAAGATTACATTTAGCAAAGAAATGTAATATAACATTTGAAAACTCATGGAATTATAGAAAATACGCGTTTGATGGAGGAGCACACCCACTGTAATGTTTATTATGGCGTGCTAATTCAGTTATTTACTGCTTACAAACAGCTATTTATGTGTGGTTTAAAGGTTCATGAGAGTTACAGCACTAATTGATGTTGTGGATAGAAAAACAAACTCAACCTCTGCGAAGTGAAGCATCTGGATGTCATTTATGTGTTTTCAGTTTTGAAATTGTGGACATTTGAACCTTTTAATTGGCAGTTTGGCTTGTTACTACAACTTCAGAAAGACCTGGCAGAAACATATTTTTCTCTCGTTCCAACAAGCTGCCTTGCGTCTGCTGGAAGAAGAATGTCTGCAATAGAAAGTGTCACAGCTAGGGCGTCTGGGGTGAAGAAGGAACACCCAAACAAGAGTTTAAACCCATCACCTGCGACCATTGAACCGGGGCCATTTCCCTCTGCTTCAAACTAGACGTGACAGGACAGCGTTCCCACAGAGGCAATGCAACAGGGATTACGAAATGAAAATAAATGAGCTTTAAGTTAAGGTATTTAGCCCAAATCAAGTGCAGCTGTTTTGGAACGGGTGTCTGGTTCCTTTGTCCCGGATGTCCAGGTTGGGATGTGTGCGAGCCCTGTCGCAGTTGCCCTCTCCGCAAACCTCTCCCCCTCCCTCTCTCGCAGGCTTTTGGCCTTGGCTTAGGTATTTACTCATGCACTTCCTGGTGTCGCTGGGCTTCGCTGATGGGAACATGTCGTGTTCCAGTGTTTTCATTGGCTACGGCAGGCATGGGAAGAAACCAAAAAAAAAAAAGCATAGGGTATCCCTTGGAGAGTCCCAACCCACGGCGAGAGACCGCAAGCTGGGGCACATCGGACCACTTTGGCTCCACTTCACGAGTAACCCCTCGTGGTCTGGACGTGTGACCCAATAATGTGGTCTAAGACATGAGGCTTGACCCTTACAACATCGTTCCATGGGAAGAGAAGAAGTTGAACGATGATAGAGTGGTCTCATGGGTAGGCGCATATATAGCAGCGAATTGCAGCATTGATAGCCATTATTCTGTTGTTTAACTCATTGATTTACTACAGAACGTCAGTGGCAAGCAGAGTGAATCAGTATTCATGATTGTTCAAGTTCTTTATAGGTTAAAAAGGCCTCGTGTAAAAACGTTATTATTTGATTAGCTACATGCTCAAATGTATCCAGATCAAAGACACTGTCTGCGCTTATACTGAATTCAAAATTACTCTGGAATTAATTTATTTCTGATTTATTACCCTCCATTAACACATATTAGTTCACATTTGACAAATTGGCCTTGCCGCTCTCGCTCTCTTGTATTTTAGTCGTACGCAATCAGATATTAGCTGTTGACATTTCAGATATCACTTGTGTTGAGCTGGAAAAATCCCTTGTTAATGTGAAGCCTTGGCCTGCGCACTGAGTGGCATTTCCTATATATGGAAGTTAAACTCTCCCCGTTAGAGCAGCTGTCGGCAGCTGGGAAACACTCAGAGCGAAGCCAGCCTGTTATGTTATGTAACCATCGTTACTCTCTCCCATCCAGGAAGCCTGCCCATTAGGTTTCAACGGCTGTCCACACGCCGCTACACCCGCCACAAACTAAAACAAGTTTCCCTCCACAAGGAAGGGACTATTGCCTGTGCTGCATAACGCTTTGGAAACGCTGTGGGCATGTGTGGTGTAAACACTGGGCATGCACTGTAAACTTGAATAAACAAAGATCTTTTTGTGCAGTAGTAATGTGTCCATCACAGGATCTGCTGGTGGGGAAGGGGATCTGCCTCATACATTATTTAAAAGCACCATAAAATGAATAACAGGAAACAATTTGCAGTAAGTTATGTAGTTCAATTCAATATGAAAACAGAGCTGTCTTCCATTGCTTAGCCGTTTAAGCCTGCGATATTTTGCGTCACAAAGATAGGTCCTCTATTACCCTATGCTGTCGTGCAGGTAAGGGTTTAGCAGACTAAACTACTGTTATGTGAAATTGAAATGTAGTTAACATGCCAAGGAATTAAATAAAGCAGCGTCGAGTCCTGATGACGGACATCTTAATACGCTATATCTCGTCGTACGAGTCTTGATTTATTACGAGCCATGTATTATAATCTTATGAATGGGGAAATATAAACAGGGTGACTTTTACAGTCCTTGATCGGCCGCGGTGTGCTGATAGTGCTGTTATTGCAGAGCAGAATGTGGGACGTGTAGTGTTTTCCCTGCTGTTTATCTCTCTGGACGCACGGATAAAGTGCCAGATGAAAAATGAGACAACCATACCGCAACAAGTACACTACCTCCCCGTCATTCCCTTGTGGTCTCTACGCTGGGTGTGGTGCCTGGAACATCCAGTGCACACACACACGCACACACACCCCGCACATACAAGCACACACACACACACCACACACACACACATCGCACATGCAAACACACATACACACCGCACATGCAAGCACACACACACCACACACACATGCACACACACACACCACACACACATGCACACACACACACACACCGCACATACAAGCACACACACACACACATACACACACACACTTATGCACACACCGCACACACAAGCACACACACATACACACAAGCACACACACGCACACACATACACACACACACCCACGCACACCGCACACACACATGCACACAAATGCGCACACAAACTTACACACACACGCACGAGCACACACGCACGCACACACACACATACGCACACACACACACACACGCACACACACACCCAGGGAGTGAGCATTAAAACAAACAGTATTTGAGAAGGCTTTTATTTAACATTAGTCACTCATGAGTCACGGGGGGGAGGGGCTGCGGTGGGCTGTGCTTTGTTTTATCTTCTCTCATTGCCCTTTTAAGGCCTACGGACACAAGCGATGTACACAAAGCCATGCCAGCGGACACAGGTAGCTTTGGGAGTCACAGACAGTCACAACACACTGACCGGCCAGACAGGGTGTTTTCTTTGGCAGACGCAGGTGTCTCGAAGCAAGTCACTGCAGAAGACCAATTGCATGTCATCGGAAGGAATACGCAATGTGCCTGTACACACACACACTCACACTCACACACACACACTCACACACACACACACACCCACACCCACAATTAACATCCATTTCTTCATCCTTTGCCAATTTTCCTCCCACCTCAGCTTAAGTTATTGAGTGACATTTGAGACGCAAATCACTTTAAGCAGGAGAAAAAAAAAAGACTAACTCATTTAGCCTCCACCCAGATTTATCCCAACCCCTCTTCCTCTCTCTCTCTCCCCCCTCTCTCTCGCTCTCTCCCCCCCCTCTCTCTCTCTCTCGCTTTCTCTCTCGCTCTCTCTCCCCCCCCCCCTCTCTCTCTCTCGCTCTCTCTCTCGCTCTCTCTCTCCCTCTCC
>JAODUH010000374.1:0-13729 GCA_027564835.1 Typhlichthys subterraneus | reverse complement strand
CTATCTATATCTCTCTCACACACACACACACTCTCTCTCTCTCTCTCTCTCTCTCTCTCTCTCTCTCTCTCACATACACACACACACAAACAGTACAGTTGATTGAACAATAGTCATGCAGGCAGAGGTGATGGTGATGAGGAGGGGGGATACTGTACATTTAGTGGGGGTGATACAGCAAAATACTGAACTAGACACATCATGGACCAGCTTTGCCTTCCCAGCATTAGCCCCTGCATGGAGGCGTACATAATGTGTACATTTACTCACACAACATAGGGATTTTACCCCGCTCTGGTCAGCTGAAGGTTTGGCTGGTGAGTCTGTAGCTCACCACCGGACCACTGGGCGTGGACCTGTTTGTGAGGTAATAACGGGCTGGACGGTCCTGCTGTATTTAATCACACAGGCTACATATATCCTGGGCCCGGGTAGCCCAACTGTACCGCTAAAGAGCCCGCATGGCCTTTCCGTAGGTAACATATACCTTATTTTAGTCCCTCACTGAACCGTTTGGTATTTGGCCTTTCCTAGGCAACGAATACCTTATATACCTTATAGCTAATATAACTGTAATTATATCATGAGTGTTCTACGCTAAGCTAATATAACTAATTACATCAAGAGTGTTCTCTATACGCTAAGCTAATATAAATTATAATATCAGGAGTGATCTCCATACACTAAGCTACTATAACTCTAATTATTTCAGGAGTGTTCTCCATATGCTAAGTTAATATTAAGGATGGCACGATCCAATTATTTCAGTCCCGATACCGATACAGATACCGGCACTTTGGGTATCAGCCAATACCGAGATTCCAGGGTTAAACTAAGTTTTAAGTTAAGTTGCAAAGTAAATGACAGCCAATCTCTATTTTAAGACTTAGATGCATTTTATAAACCTGCTGCTAATAGTGTGGCCTGGGTAGGTTAGACATGGCTGATGTTTGACAGTAGACCTACGCGTGTAAACAACTGTCCAATTGTCACCGATACCGATCCAGCTATTTCAGTCAGTATCGGACCGATTCCGATCTCAGTATCGTATTGGTGCCATCCCTAGTTAATATAACTGTAATTATTTCAGGAGTGTTCTCCATAGGCTAAGATAATATAACTGTAATTATATCAGGAGTGTTCTACGCTAAGCTAATATAACTAATTATATCAGGAGTGTTCTTCATATGCTAAATAGCTGTAACTGTGAACATCAGGAGTGTTCGCCATACGCGGCCCACCTGTACGATGCCGAGGACGCCAACACGCCCATGCGGGTGCTGCCAGGGCTGTGCTCCGACTACTGCTCCGACTACTGGCACCGGTGCCGCTACAGCCTCGGCCTTCTGCTGGAGGGCCTGGGCAGCAGCTCGCCCGGCATGGGCCCGGGCACCTTGGCGCGCCTCACCAATCTGACTGCGGGCATCGAGGAGGACCGCCGGAGGTTCTGTGACTTTCTGGTGCTGAAGGACAAGCAGTATTGCTACCCCAACGTGCTAACGGATGCAGGTGGAGTACACAGAAGGCCTAAGCATGAATGCCTCTCATCCATTGACACCCATGTAGCTAGCTACACATTTAGCATATTTTCAGCTGATTAGCACAAATACAGTATAGCAACACAGATGGGGTTGGTCTTTGGCAAAAACCGTAGTAGCCTACCTCGTTTAGGAAGGCACAGGTGGAGTGGCTTAACTAGACGTTTGATTGACAACTGCCCGCTACTGGCCAGAAATGTATTTATATATTTAAAGTGTTACTTTGTCCCAGCTTTGAAATTTTACATTTTGCACAAAAATGCTGAAACTAGTCAAGGAGCTGAGTGAGGTGAGGAGCGCTCCATTAACATTAATGTTAACATTTTAATTTGATGATGCGCGAGCGGATGAAAAGTACAGGCGCTGAGGTGATTTTTAACAGATATGAAGTATAGAGCCATTTTCAAACCTTAAAATCAAATTTGTTATAAAACTGGGAATGTTTTCAATATTAACACCAGCGTCCAGTGTCTCATCACAGTACAGTCTTATTATTTAGTTTACAGCCAAAAATTTAATATAATTTAATAATTCAGGGTGCAGTTATTGATGTTAGAAGTGGTCTTCCCGCGCCCCAGAGACAGCAACAGCAGCGTCACACGAGACCCCTGTGTATCTACACTTCCCTCCACAGAGCTAAATGCTAACCTGGGCTTGGTGCGCGAGGACTCAGAGGGCTGCCTGGAGCTGTGCCTGCAGGAAGTCGCCAACGGTCTGCGAAACCCCGTGGCGATGATCCACGCCGCTGACGGGACCCACCGTTGGTTTGTGGCCGAACAGCTGGGTTACGTGTGGGTGTACCTGCCCAACGGGTCTCGGGTAGACCAGCCCTTCCTAAACCTCACGCAGGCTGTGCTCACATCGCCCTGGGCGGGGGATGAGAGGGGGTTCCTCTGCATGGTCCTACATCCGAGGTTCGTCTCTAACATGACATGCCAGATGAATTGTTAGACACAAGTCCATCTGGGGAACCGTCAATCAAAGCTGTTTGAAAAGGGCGGGAACAAAAAACAAAACAAAAAAAAAAAACTTGGCAGTTTATATGATGACCCATCTGAGTGTCTGTTGTTTTCAAGTCGCTTTTTGCTGTCGTCACGACTAAGCCCCGTCCACATCGTCAGTACTACAATGATTGGTCAGATCAGGTGCTACTCAGATTCAGTCGCAAGGATTTCTTGGCTTTGCAGGCTTATTATCGCGGCAAAATTAAACTGAAGCTCGCGAGGTAAGAGGACAGGACGGTCTCGTGAGGCTACGATTCGTCAGCATTCATTATACCGCACGCATGCGTAGGCATAACAGTAACACACTAGCTGGAGTTCCTGCATTACTCTTTGAAGTGCAATTACAGTATTTTACTGCTTTTAACTCTTTATGTTTTAAAGGCTCTACAGTATATAGAATATTATTATTATATATATTAACAACAATTTTTATACAACAATTTTATATGTAATACATGTTGGAGTAATTGCTGCCTGACTGAGCAGATAATTACATCACAATGTGCTCCTGTTGTTATCTGTGTGTGTGTGTGTGTGTGTGTGTGCGTGTGTGTGTGCGTGTGTGTGTGCGTGTGTGAAGCAACAAATGCTTCTGTTGCAGAAGCATTTGCTCTGATCTTAGATGCTGGTGCTTAGTGTGCCACCTAGTGGCAGACATGCTCATATACTGTATACACATCCTTTAAATAGAACACATTGTTCCCGCCTGTGTTTTTGTTGTATCGGGTAATACGGTATATATGACTGTACAGTATATATATTTGTACTGTGTAATGTTCTATTGTTGTAGTGTTGTATAGCTGTGTAAAATGTACTGATATTCTTATAGTACATTATTTTTGTGGTTACACAATATGTGCAATATATGAGTGTGGAGTATCACATTCCTTATTAGTACTATAATTGATTAATTGCCTTAGATTTAACGGAATCTTCAGAACAACTGCCAGTGGAAAACATTTTATTTGATCACATCAATAAATGGACGCCCGTCTTTCCCGCCTAGATTCACTGCAGTCAGAAAGGCCTACGTCTACTACTCTGTATCCGTCAAGAAGCAGGAGAAGATACGCATCAGTGAGTTTACGCTGTCGACTCACAATGACAACCAGCTAGACCATTCCTCTGAGAGGTACGGGACTGATCTAGATAGATAGATAGATAGATAATAGATAGATAGATAGATAGATAGATAGATAGATAGATAGATAGATAAAAATAACGAGAGAGAGAGAGAGAGAGGTATACATCAGAATTATTTTATTTATTATCAGCAACTAGGTAATTTAGCAAGTAGGTAATTACTCTGTAAGTTGTACTGCTACTGGGGAAGAACTTCATGTATTGAATCACAACCTTTTTGTTGGGACTTGGCCACCCTAACGATAAACCTACTCATCATAAATCTTTTTTAAACCACGTACTTGTAAACCCACTTGGGATATAGAGTCCACTCTCTTCATATTGTACATAATGAGCTATTTATTTATAGCTACATAGGAGACACAGGCTCAAGGGGAAACCAAGGGAACAAAGCATCTTTATATTATTTTATGTGCATTTCCCTGTTTAGAACCATCCTGGAGGTGGTTGAGCCAGCTTCCAACCACAATGGAGGACAGCTGCTCTTCGGCCATGACGGGTACTTGTATGTCTTCATCGGCGATGGAGGCCGGGCTGGGGACCCTTTTGGGAAGTTTGGCAACTCTCAGAACAAGTGAGCATACATTATTTGGTATTAAAGACCTCCTAAACTGAGCAGTCATGAACAAGACCACCTGAACCGACCAGTCATGACCAAGACCAGAGTGCATCTAGCCCAAGTCAAGACCAATACCAAGGCAGTGTGAGACCGAGACAAGACCAAGACCAATGCAAGTCCCACAGCCACACTGCATGACACAACTAAGAGTGTGGAACATGTAAATAGGCACCTCTCAAATGTATCTCAAAGATCCATATTCCCATATAAACACAAACAACAAATTAAGATTCCTCTTCAGTCACCTCTTTGAGGTGGGACGATTCAATCACAGTGATTATCTTAACAATACATTTGATAATGCACCAGCAACGTAATGATATTCCCGCAGTTGTAATCTTGACAGATCTTGAAGTAACATTCGGATTCCTCTTTGTCCGAGACTAAGACAAGACGGAGTAAAACTGTGGTCGATTCCGAGACAAGACTGAGGCCTTCAAAAGTGGTCTTGAGATCAATACCGGTCTCATGTACTACAACACTAGTTGCACACATCTTGCCTAAGACTGTCTGGATGAAAACCCTGCCAAGAGCCCCCAACTGGCCCACAGGGTGTTCAAGAGCCGCTTAGCTCTATTATACAAATGATTGTTCAGATGCTTTCAGACAGCAGGCAGGGATAGACAGCAGCAACAGCAAAACCGATTAAAGGATTTTAAGGGTAGTTCAAAGCTGGATAGGCAGTATGTCCTTCCAGATGATCTGGGCTGACAGGAGTACTGTAGTTAATGCAGTAGCTGTTGGGTTTGGCTAGTGCTGGTCTAGCTAGCATGCTACAGTGCATGGTCCAATAGAGACTGCCCCATGCACTGTATATCTTGGCAGTAGAATGTGTCTGTGTTGCTCTGCAGTGCTGGCATGAGCACCAGACTGGCACAGGAAACAACACAGGCTCTGACATTATACAAATAACCTACTGAAATAACTGCTGAAATGGAGCACAACAGCATTGCAGATATTTCTGAATCACATGCATTGACTCCCTACCAAGGGAGGTGTTTATTTTTACTCCACTGTGTTTGTCATTCTCTGTCACAGGTTGAGAATTGTACAGGTTTGGACGAAAGCCCTGTCTGGATACAGGTGTCCGACTAAATTGGGATAACCACATGAGAAACATGTCCGCAACACACAATGCGGGACTGCCGTTCTGCCCAGGCTATTTTGTTATGTCTTTGAGGGGGAAGGGTGGTTTTGTTGACATGCTGTAGCCCTGATGGGGATAGGGGGATAGCTAGGCACTGCCAAGTCCAATATTGACCCTACACACATGGCAGGCTACCTTCACTCGCACACTGGGGTTTGCAGCAGGGAGAGAGATGGAGAGAGAGAGAGGGAGATATAGAGTGGGAGAGAGGAATATGCGTCCAAAGTGAGGGTAGTGGACCAATGGGAAAATGAGATGGCAGTTGAAAGAGGAAGAGTGGGTGGAAAAGGAGAAACTGCAGCAGTAAGACTTTAATGATTACCTGTTTCTGCATTTGTGCGTGGGTGTGTGTGCGTGTGCGTGTGCGTGTGTGTGTGCGTGTGCGTGTGCATGTGCGTGTGTTTGTGTGTAGGTCCACTCTCCTGGGCAAGGTGCTGCGTATTGATATTGACAACAATGACGATGGCGCCCCCTACAGCATCCCCTCAGACAACCCCTTCCTGGGCGAAAAGAACTCATTGCCTGGTAGGTTTATTGGACCGAACAGCAAACAAGATATCATAATGGTACAGGACAATATAATGTAGATGTGACTGTGGAAAAACATACATTATCTCTTATCCTAACATCAACATCTATCTCCTGTAGCCTAATTATTAATTATTATACTTTTTTAAATCATATTTAATATTAATATTATTTTAATACATTTTTTATGTAGGGTAATTAAAATAGGGGAATATAATTATATCCTTGTCTGGTTTGATAAAATACTATGCAATATGAGAATTTAACTTTTGAAATTAATGCTCTTCTGGATTTTTCTACATTTAAAATAGAAAAGTATTATAATATAATATAATATAATATAATATAATATAATATATTATCTTGAGGTGCAGCCAGAATGAGAAACATTCTGCTACTACCTTTTATTATTAGCCTTATGCTAATTAGCATTCAGCTATATTCTATATATTTTCAGCTATACATTCTACTGTGCATTCTCTGGTTTGTCGCAGAGGTCTATGCTTACGGGGTGCGCAACATGTGGCGTTGCTCCATTGACCGCGGGGACCCTGTAACAGGGGTGGGCCGGGGGCGCATGTTCTGTGGTGATGTGGGACAGAACAAATATGAGGAGGTGGACCTCATTGTGAAAGGTATTTTCACACAGGTTCTAAAGCTCTTATTTCACTCTGGGAGGATGTGTGGAGATGTTTGCCACCCCCCCTTCTGGTCATTTGGTGTAACTGCACTTTGCTTTTGAACATAACACATTATTGTGACTTTCAATTAAATTATCTTATCTCAGAATAATCTTTGTAATATTATTATGCCAATGCAATATTGTAATTTCTTGTGTTTTGGATTTTCCTTAATAATACTATGAATATACAGGAGGGAATTATGGATGGAGAGCAAAAGAAGGCTTCAGCTGCTACGACCGCAAGCTCTGTCAAAACTCCTCTCTGAGTGAGTTTATTGTTTTCACAACATTTAATGGGCCCAAATTGAGAAAGTGACATACGTATTTTAACTAAATTATGTATTATGTACACTAAACATAAAATAGATTATGTATTATGTACACTACAAATACAATAAATTCTGTATTATAAACACTACTCATAAAACATATTATAATGTATTATGTCCACTATGCAGAAATAAATGTATTATGTATTATGTACACTATATGCATAATATAAATGATTATGTATTACTGTATGTACACTTCACATAAAATACATTATTGCGTGTTATGTACACTACACATCAAATACATTTTAAAGTTATTCCTCTCTTGTCTCTCTGTTGCATTTTATCATTATTTGTTCTAGATGATTTGTGAGTTTGTACTGTACTCTAAATATATGTGAGCTTTGCTGAATAACTAATCTAGCATCGATGCCTGATATTCTCACTGTTTTAAAGGAATGTGTTTACTCACCACAGCTGATGCTCTAATTCAGTGCTACTGTACAAACGTGCTTATTGTAATTGGATAACTTCCTTTTACCAGTTTATATATGAATAATTTAATACAAATTAATCAGTCCATTGTTTGGGGGACGGTAATGATGTGGATGAGGTGATGAACCAACCCATGCTCGTCTCTATCCAGATGACGTGTTGCCTATCTTTGCTTATCCGCACAAGCTGGGCAAGTCCGTGACCGGTGGCTATGTTTACAGAGGCTGTCAGATGCCCAACCTCAATGGACTCTACATCTTTGGAGACTTCATGAGCGGGTGGGTGAGCCATCATCATCCTTATAAACACATCAAGCTGAATGCAAATCTTCCTAAATGCGTTACTGTTTTATGCACATACTGTATGCGCACATGCAGACATGTGAGGCAAGGCGTATGCTTTTACATGCGCAGATATAAAGTGTGCTCATCGCTGTGTGTGCTTAGGCGCCTGATGTCGTTGAAAGAGAATGCCACCACAGGACAATGGCAGTACAATGAGGTTTGCATGGGGAGAGACCAGACTTGCAGGTTCCCGAAGCTCATAAACAGTTACTACAAATACATCATCTCCTTCGCTGAGGACGAGGCTGGTACTGACACTGTATCTTTACATGTGTGAGTGAGTGAGTGAGTGAATGAGTGAGTGATTGGGTGAGAGAGAGAGAGAGAGAGAGAGAGAGAGAGAGAGAGAGAGAGAGGGAGAGAGGGAGAGAGGGACTTTAGTCAAACATGCAAATGCCCTGATAGAATGATAAAATAAAAGTATTTAGCCGGCAATTCAAACAAAGAAAGAACAGCTATGACAGACAATGGCGGCATTAGGCTAATACTACTACCTAAGTTACGCACTTGGGTATGTGTAACTTTATCAACCTTGTCTTTAGTGATATTGTGGTATTCGTATACACAACGTCAGTTCAGTTCAGTGCTGATACCCTGCCAGCTCAACTGCCCTCCCATTCCTGCAGGTGAGCTGTATTTCCTAGCTACAGGTACGGCTAGCGCAACTGCCCGGGCAGGAGTGATCTATAAGATAGTGGATCCCTCCAGGTAAGGAATGCACATGTTTGCACATACAATTGCAATAATATTGATGATAACATTAAGGTTAATATTGTGTGAAATCACTTAAAACCAAGGGGGTAAAAAATAGAGAGAGATGGACTCACATCTCAGCATAGAGTATACCTGAACGGTAAACAAAACCCTCTACAAGTTGAAAACAGGTAGACAAGTCACTTGCCCCTCAAACGATAGTAAATTACGATCTATAACTGTGTTCCGTATATGGGAATTTCAAACTCAACTTTCCGCTGCGCCTGAACCAATTTGGTTCTTGCTGGTTACATACTGGATGCGTATTTTACGTACACTGTGGAATTTTAAACGCAACCACAATGTAACATTCTAGGTGACAACTCTCTCTGATTACAGTTGGTATCCATGTTCATGCTAGCAGGTCCTGCGGTCGGTCCTAGTAAGCTAACGCACTGTAATGAACCGTGACTGAAACTGACATTGCTCCAGGGAAAGTGTGATTATTATTATAGTAGTACAAGTACAAATTAAATAAATAATAATAAATAAATAAAATGAACCACAGCTTTATTTTAGGGTTATTTTAGGTACTGCCAGGTCACGTTTACGCAAGTTTTTTTAAATGCCTGCGTTGGATCTTTTCAACGCGTGTGTAGCCCTTCACCTGACGCTACTGCATATGCAACATAATGTTGCAAGCTCTACGCTGCGCTCCATAGGAAATTAATAAAATTCCTATGAAACTGTACTGCCTCATTGACAATGAATGACTTTCATTGGATGCATTTGGTGGGCACCCGTCGTAAGCCTTCCAATTGTCCAACTGCATTAATGTCATGTTGTACCCAAACACAAATGAACCGGAGTGAACTTGGCTGGATTTGTGTTTTCCCTGTAAGGGCGCTGTAGTTGGATTTTATTATTGGGTTACTCTTTAAACATGGTAATTTCATCAAGTATACTTTGCATGTTGACCTTTCCCTGCATACTCCTGGTTGTGTGTGAATAATGTCTGTGACTGCAGTCACAGTATTGCTATGGACTGTTGAGAGAAAGGGAGATGAGTTCATATTGAAAGAAATCAATTCCCTCAAACAGTTAAGCAATGTGATCTCCTCTCCACCACACAGGAGAGCACCGCCAGGCAAATGCAGCATCAAGCCTTCTGTAGTTAATGTAAAGAGCAAACTGACTCACTTCCACCCCAAAGAAGGTAGGAAGATTTAGAATAATCATTCTCTCATTCTCTCTCTCTCTCTCTCTCTTTCTCTCTCTCTCTCTCTCTCTCTCTGAATTTTCAGTATTACTGCAGAGCTCAGGTAGCATGTTAAGTTTTGTGTTTATGTTCTGCCTTCTTTACTTTCCACAGAATTTGTGATCAATAAAAAACCGACCACCACCCCTGTTCCCACCACAACACCAAGAAAGACAACAACAAAAAAATCCACAACAACAGCGAAATCAACAACCCCACCAACGAGAGCAACAGCAACAACGAAACCAACGAAGGAAACAATGGCAACAACGACAGAACCCGCCTCAGCACGGGTTACCGTAGCAACAGTTCCCATGACTGCCCGTCCGTCCCGCAGGCCTGCCAGTACAGCTGTAAGCCCTACTTTTAGGCCCGCTGGTCGGCCGTCAGTAAAACCCACCGGTAGACCTGTTGGTAGACCAGCTGCAAACCCGGCTCCGGGACTAGCGACCAGCACCAGACCAGGTCTATTCTTCTTCTGTGCTTTATTTCTGCTGTGCGTTTTAACTCTTCCATAGCTGCAATCGCTTTCAGACCCTGCAGTCATATAAGATGTTATTTCTCAAAAACTAAACACTCTGGGCTAATTAACATTCCCTGCGGAAACATGGCTGGCCATTTTGAACCTTGCCATATAAAATTAACTGTATGAGGTTTAATATTTTCAACGAGAATGTTGTAATTTATATATTTATGTTGCATAATAAGTAATTATGTAGTTTGATCTAAAAAAAAATACATACAGCTAAATCCCAGAGGGATTGAAAAACAGTTCACTACATGTGAACGTCATTAAAGTGGGTTTTTCTATTTATTAGGGGCACAATTTAAATTATGCCCTATAGTTGAGCTCAGTGTTTAAACTTCTGGTAAAGTTTTAATGTGCTTGTATGGGAGTAGAGCAGTAGTGGTGTGTCATTTGCACTAGTGCGTTTTTGAACTCAGGTACGGTAGATTTATCTAAAGTAGCAGCAAGCAGTTATAACTGTATGGATGTAACTATTACTCTTCTTTATTGCTTTGTAGCGCCCCCCAGTGGCTTTATGTTGCTACATGACATGGAGTAGAAAAGAGTGCTGGCCACTTATCACTTGGGTATGGGAGGTTCATGAAACTAAACAGCATATTCTGTGCAGTGTTACAGTAGCCTGAACCTGTGTAACATCGGTTGATAGAAGAGATATAGAGGTATAATGTGCTTGTTTGTGTGTCAGTTCTTTGCACTACTGCAGAATATAAATCAGGGTAATTGGCTAAATTTAATTTAAATAAATGTATTTGTATCTCAAAATGCTTCTCAGTTTGGACATTCATCTTTGTGTGTCTGAGTATCTTTTCCTTGCATTTTCCACGACATTCTAATTCTTTAAAGTGTACCTGCACCCTAAAATATGTTGTTTATTTATAATAGGACTGAACTGTGACCAGACACATAAATGCTGGTGTTAATTATTATTGACAAAATTCACATTTCTAATAAAAATCTGGATTTTATGGTCTCAAAATAGCTCTACACGTTATATCCGTTAAAAATCACTTGGTTGGTTTCCAACTGCACTTTTTGTCCCCTCATGCGTCAATAAATTAAAATGTTAGCGTTAATGTTAATAGGGTCCCACTCAGCTTCTACGTATTGCATGTTTCAAAGTTGTGCAGTGGGCGGAGTCAGGCTCACGCCTTTGGTTTTGTGCTGCTGTTGTTGTCCTACAAGGGTGATTGTGTTTTGCTCCTGTAGGTTATCGCTCCACCGCCACGCCTTCAGCTAGGCCCCAACAGGACCCCCCCAACCCCCGCCAACCCCCCGCCCCACCTCCTCCAGGGGTCACGACCTATACCCAACGACCCCAGGCCACCCCCGTGAGCCCCCGCTGGGACCCCAGAGACCTCCCCACCAGATCCCTCGCACCCCAGAGACCCCCGGCCGACCCGGCGGTCAACCAGGTCAACAAGCCGCCGCCGCGGCAGGACGGGAGAGAGCGAGGCCGCGGCGGCCACAAGACGTCAGAGCGGGGGCTCGGCCGTCCACGTCGCCGGCGGTTCCGTGTCGGCGCGGTGCGGTTGGTGAGCGCCGACGGCTCCGCGAGCCGCGGCCGCGTGGAGGTGTTCGTGCACGGCGAGTGGGGCACGGTGTGCGACGACCTGTTCGGCGTGCGGGCGGCCGCAGTGGTGTGCCGCCAGCTGAGCCTGGGAGCCCCGCTGGCCGTGCTGAAGGGGGCGGTGCTGGGCCGGGCGCCCGACGGCGTGCGCATCCTGCTGGACGACGTGGAGTGTGACGGCGGGGAGAGAAACCTGCTGGAGTGCAGGAGGTCGCCGGTCGGCAAGCACAACTGCTCCCACGAGGAGGACGTCGGGGTGGTCTGTGGCTCCCACGCAGGGGAGCGGTGAGGAGCAGCGGTGGAGGAGGGGGGAGGTTACACGTAGTCGTTTGTGTAGCTGCTCCAGACTAATGCTGTGTTCCAGACAAATCGACAAGTCGAGAGTTTACGGCCTCCTGCTAGAACATGCACAATAGAACGCCACTCAAAGACAGAGTTCCTACTCGTGAATTCTTATTGTGATGATTGGCTACATCCAGAGCCATGTAAAGAGAGAGTCGCGTCAAATTCATTGACTCCAATGGAACGTAATGGCGGATCCTTCCGGAAAAACAGTTCCCGGAAGTTAGCCGAAAATACTAAAAGTACTCTATAAATGATATTGTAAATGTAAATCTGCATTTATTGACTACTAATTATCCAAAAAATTTAGTTATATATCTGTATATACCGATTCAAATTGCCAAACAAGCACTTCCTGGACCTCTCCATGAACCATGTGACCGTGGAAAATGTTGAACTTCCGTTGGCACAACTCTCTCCTTCCATGGCTCTGGCTATATTTGGTTTGCTGCGGTTAGAATTGTCATAGGAAAGAACTCTACTAAAACGGATCACCTCACTACTTTCACTAAACAGTTACTTGTATGTTTGTAAGATGATATGCAAGTAGAACATGATTGCAGGACCTGGTTAATTTTTGCTTCTTTATTGTCGTTATTTACCTATAAATATGTTTATTTTATATATTTTCCATTAATCCCAAACAAATTTCACTAAAGATGCTTTCCATGAAAGTTGAAAAGGTCTAATAGTGACAATAAATATCTAAAAGTGACAATGTAGAGAATAAGATGCAGAGCACCATGTAAGATATTATCGACACAAGGAGGTCCTGTCCTGATTTGTATTGTGTAATACAGTTGGCTAACCTTTCCACCAAAATGTGCTATTTTCACTTTTTCTATTGAATAACCTCAATGTTCATATATTCACGTGTGAAATTCTGTTTGATTATGAACATAACAAAACAATTACAATAAGGAAATGCTGGACATTCTGTGCAATAGATGGAACCTGTTTCTGTTAATATAAAACGCTGAAGGCGCAGGGTGCCAGATGATGATGTGAATAAAATACACTGCTTCAAACCTTTGGTTCTAATGTCTTCAGTTACAGAGATCTCTACATTTGTTTCAGATGTGCTACAGGGTGCTTCTCTGTCAAATTCACCAGATAAATCCCATGATTTTTATGGAAGAAGACCTGTATGGGACTATATGATATATAGTGTTGGTGATAATTAACACAGATCAGACCAGAAGAGTCAATAACACTGCAGTTTGGTTTCTAATGAATTGTATTTATTGTGACATTCCACGTTCCCAGCACTAGCCTCTGCTGCCCGGGTCTGGTCCGTTGAGGACTCTGACCTTCACTGCCACCCATTTGACAGCGCACCCGACCCCCACTTCCCACGAGTGGTGGGCCCATAGGATGAAGAGGAAAGTGCAATGTTGCTTATTTGGACTGTGCCCGGCTGGGCTCAGTGGCAAAGCTCTAAGGGTCATAGGGACACACAAACCTCTCCACCACGATAAGGTGAACCAATGGAGCAGGAAACCGATGGAGTGCCTACTCCGGGTAGGGAATGAGTCCTTACTCCAAGTGAAGGAGTTCAAGTACCTCGG
>JAODUH010000373.1:0-13731 GCA_027564835.1 Typhlichthys subterraneus | reverse complement strand
TGGAGAGTTCCACAACACACTCACACTGCACTCTAGTTGAGAGTTACACACACACACACACTGCCCTGTAGTGGAGAGTTACACAACACACTCACACTGCCCTCTAGTTGAGAGTTACACACACACACACTCACACTGCCCTCTAGTTGAGAGTTACACACACACACACACACACTGCCCTCTAGTGGAGAGTTACACACACACACACACACACACACACACGCACACGCTCACACACACACACACTCACACGGCCCTCTAGTGGAGAGTTAAACACACACACACACACACACACACACACACACACACAAAAGTAAAGCTCAACTGTGTCTTTCTGTTAGTACATTATTTACCTATAATTAATGAAGGCTATATCCATGTCCACCTGTTGAAATTGAATTATTGTCCAACCCTAAGCAACGTATACAAAAGCTCAACAGGCTGTTCCTGCTGTTGGGGGAGATTGTGTGCAGACCGCAATTCTGTCTTTCGGAACTGCGACACGAAACCGTGGACGATGATATCGTGATTTCGGTCTCGGTTTCAGAACAGTTGCACCCCTAAGAGTTACACAACATACACATTGTTCTCTAGTGGAGAGTTACACAACACACTCTATCAGGGCTACCACGCGGTCTTTATTGGCATGTAATGCAAGTAATTGTAAATTATTGTTCTAATAAAATAATATATTTTAGATGATGATGATAATATTATTATTATTATTACACGTAATTGTAATTTATTGTTGTAATAAAATAATATATTTTAATTTATGATAATTTTATTATTATTATTATTATTATTGTTATAAGTCATTGTAATTTATTGGTTAAATAAAATAAAATATTTTAATTTATTATGATCATGATGATAATAATAATAATGATGATGATTATTATTATTATAAGTAATTGTAATTTATTGGTCTAATAAAATAATATATTTTAATTTATGGTAATTCCATTATTATTATTATTATTAGTAGTAGTAGTAGTATTATTACTACTACTACGTATTGCTTATTAAAACAACCACAACCAGAAGATAAACAGGGAATAATTTCACTCTGATGCTTTAGCACACACATGCTAGCCAGCACTGAGCTTGTGTAGCAGCTGCTAACAGAGCCCTCTGTTTGTGTGCTCGCTTTCTGTGCGCGTGTGTGTGTGTGTGTGTGTGTGCATGAGAGCAGGCCAGAGCCATGCAGCAGGCGCAGGCCCAGGCCCAACAAGTGGCGCAGCAGCAGGCCCAGCAGGCCGCGGCACAGGCCCAGCTAGCCGCCGCATCCACTGTGCCCGCCCAGGTGAGAACGCAGCTAGCTCGCTAGCCTGCTAGCCTACGGCCTGGGTGGGAGGATGGTAGATTGCAGCCAGCTAACTAGCTAACCAAAGTATTGCGGTACTAAGCGATTAATGTTTTGGCAATTAATCTAGCGATTAATTTCTTTCAATCAGATAACTAAATTATCGATATCTAAAATCATCCATTCAGTGCCATAGGGTGCTCTCTCAGAAGCTGTTGTGCGGTCTGCACCACTTTGTTGTGTTCCTTGTTAATAAGCCAGGACATTGTAGAAACACTACATTATTGTTTTCCGCATGTACAGAGAATGGGCAGCTAGCAGACCGTGAGCAGATATTTGCTTAACTTCACAAAAAAGGTATTATGTTACCATCACTGACTACCTTTAACTGGTTTTAACATTTTAACATAAAATCAAAAACAGTGCATTCTTAAACAAATCTAACACACCAAAGCAGATGCATGAGCTCCCCTCCTTCTCTCCCTTCAGACTCATGTTAGGCTGTTTTAGGATAGTTCAGTTATACATATCATTAGTTATAGTCTATAAATGGTCGAGACGGAAAAGGAAGCGTCCACTGGTGTTCAAGCATGCAGTGCTTTTAACAAGGCAGAGAGTGACAGCGCTCGAACACGCCAGACCAGCGGAGCTGCATGCTTTGTGTTTGTGCACATGTGGTGTACAATTGGCACGAAGCGGTACTTTAGCGCACGTAAAGAGAGAAACGCAAGCAAGATTACATCATCCCTGCACAGCCAGTTAAATGTTCAACACAATCACGGCTACGATGAGCCAAAAGAAATTACAGGTTTACCTTTTTTCTGTATTTTACTCCCACTTGTCATGGAGGGTTACATTTATCCAGGGCTGGCTGCAGGAGTTTCGAAAAAGAAAAAAAAAAAGTTCTGGCCTATTTATAGATTGCTCAATTTTTTCTGTGACTAAAGGAGTTTTCAGTATCTAGTCTTCATCTTCAATGGATAAATAGCTCTTTATTTTAGCGCGTTACACATCTATTTATCATTCTGGAAGTGAAGTGTGATATGTGCGAGCCCATCAAGAGGACCCAATCAAGGGCACGTGCTATGCTTGTAAGATAATGTATTTCTGCTTCGGAGAATGTAGTTCAAACACAGCATAGATCACTAGCAGGGTAGGGGGTGTTCGAGAAACCTGAGGAAGGCACAGTTCAATAATGCTTACATTAGGCTGTAGGCTAAAGCAGAACTCCTAAAACACATTGTTTGTAAAGTCAGTCAGCTAGCTAATAACCATGTCTAATGCTAATAACTAAGCAAATGTTCTGCATATTGAACATTTGAAAGACAGCCCTAACAAAATTAAGTGTAAACTACAGTAAATCTATAGTATATGTATGAAAGAATTAGCATATCATTCAACATCAAACATGGCAAATCACTTTATAATTTCCTTTTAATGAAGCACAAACATACAGGTGGTTTTCTTGCTACTGGTAGTGGTTTATTGAAGTCCAAATCTACAAATGGCTTTACAAACAATACCATGCATAGCATGTGGGTTAACAAATAATATACATAAACAAAACAAATATGACTTTGGCTACATGCTATGAAAATGGCATTGGGCTCCCATAGAGTAGTCTTTGAGTCTTCCTTGTATAAATGATGTTACATTAAATAATAAATACATTAAATAAATGATCTATTATCACACTACAATTTGCTTGATCTGTGTGTTTGCTGGCAATACAAAGTAAATTAAATATATACCAAATGCAACCTAATCAAATCTACATTATAATATTAGATAAATTATATAAACAATGAAGTGTGTAACTGTTGCAACTACAAACGGGTTAATTTCAGTTGTTTAGCTAGCATACATAGCTACAAGCTACAGTAATGCATGCAATAGCTTAAATCAGTTTACAAGGCTAATTTAAATATATGTTATCTCTGCTAGGGTCATGTCGTGTACAGCGACGAGGACCACGGCTTGTCTACTTCATCATCACACCCGAGATTACTCCAGAAAACTGTAGATTTGAGACCCCCGCTCACGGAGGCACGGAAACGCGCAATCACCGACGGCATCGTAGATTTCATTGTGCTAGATATGAGGCCTGTGAATATTATTGAGGGTGCAGGATTTAGGCAGCTATTGACAACTCTGGAGCCAGAGTACGCTATCCCTAAAAGAGACCATTATTCACAGAGTAATGGCAAAATATGACACAGTGAGTGAGGTGGTTATGGAGCAAATTAAGCACAGCGCAGCAGTAAGCTTCACTACCAACATTTGGACGTCACAGCAAATGGAAGCTTACATGACAGTGACTGCCAATTTGATTGGCAAGTCTGAAGATGATTGGCAACTAAAGTCGTTTGTTTTAGAAACAAAAGATTTGGGAGATTGTCACACCGCAGCAAATATAGCGCAACGACTGAGCAAAGTCACGGATTCATTTGACATTCCAGGAGAAAAGCAAGTGGCTGTCGTCTATGACAACGCGGTAAACATGACTCTGTGTTCGGACATGTTAACCAGCAATATGTCCTGGGGAACTGTGCGAGGGATTTGTTGCACAGTGCACATAATGCAATTATGCATTAACACAGCACTTAAAGAGGACCTGGTTTGTGGCTTAATAGCAGCTGTGAGGCGTCTTGTCGGTCACTTCATAAAAAGTGCAAAAGCCACAGCAGCACTTTGCAGACCTTATCCAAGATGGGCTAACCCGCAGGAGCTCCACGTTCTACATGCTTGAACGTCTTGTGGAGCAGAGATGGCCAGTTATTGCGGTGCTGTCGGACCCTGGTATTGGCAAGGCCGACAAAGATTTAGACTTGACAACGACCCAGTGGAGAATCAGCGAGCACGTGGTTTCAGTTCTGAAGCCCATGGTCACTCTGATGGAGTTACTGTCACAGGACACAGATGCCTTGTTGTCTGCCACTCTGCCCATGATCATCAATATGAAGACACGCCACTTGCAGGCCTGTGAGGATGACAGCGCTGCCACTAGAGCACTGAAGGGCAAGCTCACTGCAGAACTTGAGAGGAGATTGGAGCGGATGGAGGGACTTCCAAACAGCATATATATTCAAGCTGCAGTTCTCGACCCATGTTTTAAGGAACTCTCATTTTTAGAAGACGCTCAGCGCGACAGTGTGGCCAAGAGTCTGTCTCAGAACCGCAGGCCGGGCCCAACGCAAAAAAGAACGCCATGGCGACAGCACGGAGCCCCTGCCGCCAAAAAAGAAAAAGGGTGACAAAGTGGAGCAGATTGCAATGCTGATGCCAGCTGATGAAGAGCAAGAAGAAAAGGGTCTGTCACCGATTCATAGCGAAGTGAAAGCGTACTTGCAGGATCACACCAACGCTGATGCGGGACCGCTGATCCAAAGCTGGCTAGAGTAGCCAAACATGTACTCTGCATTCCCTCCACGGCCGTGCCATCGGAGCGCATGTTTTCAAAGGCCAGCTTCATCGTTAACAAAATCGGAAGTTCACTCCTCTCAAATAATGTGGATGAACACATTTTCCTCTCCCACAACATGTCAAGGCGGAAGAGCACTGCATAGGGAAAGTAAGATTACTCGTTTCCTTTTGATTCATGACTAGGAAGACATGTCAAATTTTCACCTAAAAAATGATATAAGGACTATCTATCTATCTATCTATCTATATATATAAAAAATATATAAAATATAAATAAATAAAAAAACCTGAATTTTCATAGCCTTGGTTTATATTATATTTGGGGGAGTGTGGTATTAGTAGACATGTTATGTCTATTATACGTTTGGTTCAGATATCTTCAGATTGACCCGAATACACCCTGAGAAACACAGTTCTATGACACACACCATAGAACTGTGTTTCAATGCCATCTGCTCTTTTTTTTCCCGCCCTTTTTATCCTCTTCTGCTCAGAGGGCCTTGGGGCTTTGAGCCAGTGGAAGGAGGAGAACATGTTTTAAAATATGAGGATAATGCAGAAATACATTTAGAATAGAATATGAAAGTGTTCCCCTAGCCAGCCATAGGAAGAACTCCATAGCCAGCTATAGATGGAGCCCCGCAGCCAGCTGTATGAGACCCAAAGCCAGCCATAGCATATGGCCTATACGCCCATAGGACTAAGCCCTATGTATTCGGCCAGTGATGTTAATTTTGTTTTATTAATTTTTGGCTACACGTTAAAGTTTTGTTGTTGTGTGCGGTTCGTGTTAAAGTGAAATAAATACACTGTAACACGTATGTTTGCTGCATGGTTTGTTATTCCCCATGTTGAGGTAATTGTCTGACCAAAGAAGGACGGAGATCAATGTGAGTGAATCACGGTTTAGCAGAAGCAAAGCCTTGATGGTATTCAAATCGGTATGTTCCGAAGTTTCTCTGTGCGCTATGCTTTTCATATATTCCTTATCACATCCATGCTCAAATCAATGCATAATCCTTGTTGCCCTGACACACATTATCAAGAAATAACATTTTAAGATCTTCCAGTTTAAACTGGTCTGTGACCTGGGCCAGATCGAAACCATTGTCTCCATAATTCACCATTGTCTCCATACCAAGTAAATCCACCAGGTAACCTAACCCTGTCACTTTCGGCAGTTATTGCATCACACTTTTAACTGTTTTTTAACAAGAAAATATGTTTCTATGAATGTTGCACATGTTAATGTTATCAAAATCATCACTGAAAGATATGCATAATTTATACTTATACATTTTCTGATTGCCAGATAAGACTTTATCAAACAGCCCTAGTACTTTTACCAAGTAATGTATGTCGGTGAAAATACTTGATATTTGGATATAATGGATTTGAAATGTATACGTTGACTTTTTACATTTAAATGTAATAAAATGCGTAATGGTTACAAATGGAAATCAGGTAGGCGGTGTCTTAGTTGGCTATTGCAATACCACTCCCCCCCGCCTTTGCTAGTACATTCTGTTTTGCCAATTTCCTGCTGCTCTTAAGAACATGCATTAAGTCTCCTCAGTTTTATTACCTGAACATTTGACCGCCGTGATTGGTTTTTGGAGGGGCAGGATGGTCTAGTGGTCTGGGTGTTGGGCTCCCAGCCGGAAGGTTGTGGGTTTATCTTGTGACCCCCTCCTGCGTCTCATGAGCCCCCCCTGGTGGTGGTGGTGGTGGTGGGGGGGGGTCTCAAGCAAAGTCACGTGTGTCGGGCCCTCCCACCTGCAGCTGTCTATGCAGTGGTTCTCATAGTGTGGGCTTAGACCCCCCGGGGGGTCGCGAGACACAGCGGAAGGGGTCACAAGATGATTTTTAGAAGTTCAATAACATTTGAAAATGATAAGAAATGGCTTTTTCAAGCCACAATTGTTAGTAGTAGTACACTTTATACATGCCTTTGATGTATTTATTATTAAAATGCTGTCAAATAATATGGCTGTTCTGCTTCTACCACCTCTGCGGATAGTGGGCGTCCGGAGTCTCTGGCACTGTTGTTTTGGGGGTCGCAAGCTGAAAAGTTTGGGCTCCCCTATTAGAGCACCTGCACCTGCTGTTCTTACATGTTGTTGTTGTGGTTGTGGTCCCGCTCCCTCAAGTTGATGATTCGACCTGGGATACAAATGCCACCGCGGATGCGCGCCCCCAACCCCGGCATCCAGCCGCCCAACCCTGCTGCTTTGGCAACGCAGCAGATGTCTCAGGTATGCTCCACTGCTGGGGTGTGGTGGTAACTCATCCTCGTGCGTTTGTGTGTGTGTGCGTGTGTGTGTGCTTACGAGTGTGCGTGCTGTGATCGACCTCTGACCCCTGCCCTTTGCCTTCGCAGGTGCAGCATCAGATGATGTCGTCGCCCTCCCCGGTACAGGTGCAAACACCCCAGTCTATGCCACCCCCTCCTCAGCCATCGCCTCAGCCACCCACCTCACAACCCAACTCAGTCAGGTGAGATGCAGGTTGTGTTGATACAATCACTGTTTTTATGTAGCTCTTTTTTTGCCATACCAGCCAATATGAGCAAGTGTCGCTGACTGACTGACTTACCGACTGACCACTAGAACCGCCACATTTTACCCGTGGAGGTTTTTCAATTGTATTTAACTATGTTTTAATAATATAATAATATATAAGTCCCCCAGTCTTTGACCTTACCTAAAATTGTGTTGTTGCACTCCATATTGATAAATATTGTCAAGATAAATCCAGATTAAAAACACAGGCATTTATACCTATAACCGCCACACTGACTCAAATTTACCCATAATCAAAATGCATATATTTTCACCACGTTGTTTATTTTTGCGCAGCTGCCATTTACACATTATATGTTGTTATATGTGGCGACGGTACACAAGTGTGTGATCAAAATCTACATAATTCATAACAATAGATTATTCTCACATTGTCAGCTGACCACACACAATGCGTAACATTTAAATAAACTGCTTTTCTGATGTTGCAGTCAGCAGTACACTGGCTAAAGCGTGCACAGCGAGTAGCGTACGGATCATCCTCGGATTTGACACAACTCACGAGATGAGTGTGCTTCTATGTGAGGGTTGTATACAGGGGAAATAACAGTGAGATGGAAGGTTTCTGATTCGAGCAATTGTTCAATACATTTCTCATCTCAACGCAGTCGAGTAACCGATTTCGGGAGACCCTGGGTTTCCTGTCTGCTTATGATAAGGAGGAGACGACGTGTGCGGGTACACCACTGACACATTTGCGATCATGACTGAAGTGTGGGGGAGATTAATGCAGAACTGCATTTTATGCCACAGACACTACTGGCGTGGGCGAAAAGCTGCTCCCGACTATAGCGAAGTGCCGCTAGCATTATCTTAAGTTAGCCGACATGCCTAACAAGCGGGATCTTTGCTTTCATGAATAGCCTATATTTGCGTGTTCTTAAAGACGCCCATTTAGACCATTATAATAAAACTACAGCACCAAAACAGACGATTAAACAAATGAATTTTAGTAGACAATTAATACAATGACAGAGTACATTTTGGAACTAGAAACAGAGTAACTAGGCGCACATGTAAATTTTACCCGTTGTCAGTTTTAGGTGTACAGAGATTCTTGGCGGTTCTAGTGTTAAAAAGCGCAATCGCTACATTCTAGGCCGTAGGTGGTGGTAATGCACCACATGCAACACTCCCCACTTGAAAAGAGAATTGTACACTTTTCAGACCCATACCCATTGGCCCATGGCCGGCTGAACTATGCTTGCCTAGTTTTTACTTTTTTTACTGTTTTTTACTTATTTTTACTGTTTTTACTTGACAAAGAATCACCTACTTCAGCCTTTCCGCTGCTAATGATAATGCTAGTGTGTTTTTTTACTCCTGTCTGCAGTTCTGGCCCCGCCCCTTCACCAGGAGGTTTTCAGCCCAGTCCGTCCCCACAGTCCTCGCAGAGCCCCGCCCCTGCGCGAACCCCTCAAAACTATGGGGTCCCTTCCCCCGGACCGCTCAACACTCCAGGTATCCTGGCTCACTTTCTCACGGCATCGGCTAGTACCGTAGTTTTGGGAGAATGAGTCATACTTACTAGCAGTATGTATGTAAAACATATTGTGTAGATATGGCTGTTAGAAAATACACATCCCGTATTGGTCCGAATATAAGACGGTGTTTTTTTTTCTTTAAATACGTCTTAAAAAGTCACGTTGTCTTATATTCAGGGTCTAGACAAATGGCGTGCATTACTTGTAAGATAGTTTATGCACTCATCGCTCATCCCTTGCTACTAGCATACAGATGCACGAAATGCATGAAATATGGACAGACACAGTGATCGTCTTGAACAAAGCGGCTCAAAAGTAGGTCAAGTAGGTCATCAAACAACTCTCAAGCAGCCAAGAAATATAGTGTCACTAAATGCAATGTTGCATTGAGAGCGCAAAAAGACAGACTTAGAAATGCAAACATTAAAAGAAAATTTTACCTTTGTCCTAAAAGCGGCCGCTTCCAACAGGGGATTGTGTGAATACGTGACTGAAAAACGGAATGGAATGCCCATAGAGCGGTTATTCAACTTAGGGCATTGGAAATCGCCAAAGAGCTAAATGTAACCACCGATTTCAAAGCTAGCCTCGGATGGTGTAGAAGAATCGTAAAAAAACGGTACAGCAAGTTTTATTCAATGTATTTTCAGTATAATCATTTTTTTACAAATGATAACCTTTGGTCTTCAAAAAGTGTTTTTCCAAAAATTATTCTTCCAAAAAGGGGGGTCATCTTATATTCAGGATCACCTTATATTCGGACCAATACGGTACAAGTCGCATCGTAATATGAAGCACAGGAACCATTCAATTGTGCGATTGAATTCGAATCGAATACTTCGATCGTAGTAGTAGTAGTAGTTAAGGATGTCAATAGAACTGATACTTTTTAGTTTGAGTTAGACGCCAACATTTTGAAAACATGACTGTACTCATTTTTGTACAGTACCGTAGGCACCGGAAATCCATCCTGGACGCGTATGGTACCGTGGAAGTGCTCTCGTCAAAACGAAAAGTAGCCAACCCCATGGCACATACTGTAGATAACCCCCCAGTCTCAGAAAAGATGACATTTGACTTTATCTTTGATGGCAGTCTCAGCATACAACGTTATGAACTTAATATTCTGAGCTTTATATAACTGGTAATGTACTTAACTAGGCTACATAAACATTTAGAGCCCTTATATTATTATAATATATGTATTTATTTTCTTTTACATATATAATTGTATTCTTTTTTTTTTTTTGCCCTGTGGTATCGAAATGTGTATCGAGAACCGTGGAATTTCCCTGGTATTGGTATCGACTACTTCTGGTATCGTGACATCCCTAGTAGTAGTAGTAGTAGTAGTAGTACATCTAATAATGAAGAAGGTCACTTCTACTGCTCCACTAATGAATGCACTACAGGTGCGTCCTGTTCATTGCACTGACAGGGGTTGCGGTCTTGCAGGTAACCCCAGCTCCGTGATGAGTCCTGCTGGGCCCACATCCCTGGAGGACCAGCAGTACATGGAGAAGCTCAAGCAGCTCTCCAAGTACATTGAGCCTCTTCGCAGGATGATCAACAAGATCGACAAAAATGAAGGTACCTTTTGAAACTGCTGCTGGCCCCGTCCAACATTAACCACCATCCCTGCAACCTCACCTTCCTGCTCCTACTCCACATGCTTGGTGGCAATGGGAGGTGTAAGGAAGTGGCGTGAGCCTCTTAACTGCTCCAGGGGAGGGGGAGTAGAGAGGAGTGCACGCCACTCCATAGGGTGTGGGAAGTGTCAGACAGAAACCTTTTTGTTACTTTGTTTTCAATTTTCATTTCATTATCTATGTTTTGGACAAAAGTTCCAACAATAGATTACAATATCAAAACACAACTGCAAATGCAGACATTTTATGAATAAGCAATTTCTCAGTAAGCCAGAAATGATATTAAAATGTATTTAAACAGATACATGCATTAAAAGGTTTGACATTACATGGCGCCTTCCAAATAATTAATTTTATTCTATGTATCTTAACAGACAGAAAGAAGGACCTGAGTAAGATGAAGAGTCTATTAAACATCCTCACAGATCCAAACACACGGTAGGAAATTGAGCTTTATGTGAAGAGATGTTTTAAATGCAGCTATATTATTTGAAGCAATTATTTAACAACCTATCACTGTTATGAAGGGGTGAATGTTCTAAAAATGTCAAAAAAAAAAAAAAAGATTTTAATCATGTACTGCAAATGATTATCAGTGGTTTCCTCCAACATGCAAAATTAACAGGTATTCTTACGAAACTGAGACCAGAAAACCAAAAATCGTACCATGCGTAGTACCGCCACATTTTAACTAGGGGCACATGGAGTACCCCATTTGAGGAACACTGCTCTAGCCTATGTTGGTGCAACGGACGGTTCTAGAGAGCATCACTTGTCATCTTAGACTGTGAACGTTTATGGAAATTCACAATACTGCTGTAAATTAATTCCTACCTACAAGAGACCAATCTTTCCAGATTTTAGTTTGAGTTAGAAAGCTGTCCTCTGTGTAGAGTAACTTGAATATTACCATAGTTCCCCTTCCACCTCAAACCACACTGAGGAAATGTAGTGATTCATATGTATTTCCCACTTGTGCCAGATGTCCTCTTAGGACACTACAGAAGTGTGAGATTGCCCTGGAGAAACTGAAGAATGACATGGCTGTGGTAAGACTGAGTAAAAGACACTTTATTTATTTTATTTATTACTCTGAAGTGACACAGTTTCACATGCAGGCACCCAGTGCTAAACCTGCATTCATGTTTTTTTGTCCACTAGAAGGTAGAAAATAGGGCAGAAAAAAACAACTACTAGAGACTTCTAGCATCCCCATTGATTCATTGAAAAGCAGACAATGTTAAGACGCAATTTAGCTTGCATTAGCAGAGATCGGCTCCCATGTTTTTATAACTTGCAGTCTCATACAGGTATATTTTTCATTACATAAACATAGTCTCTTTCACCTGTTTTTATTGCAATGAAAGTACTAAATTTTTTTAGTACTTTTAGGTCCAAACTAAGTGTCACATTTCAAGACTAAGACTATGCACTGTATATAACAATGAATATACACAGTATAACATGTTTTAAACCATGTAGACTCGCGTGAGATGGAAATTCAAATTTCATATGTACAGAACATATACATATTGGGATGGTCCCCATGTTATAAATTATGTTAGCATTCTTTAGCATTCTTTGGGGGGTGGAAGGGGGTTTAATCACGTACCATTGGGGTAGATGAATGAAATTATATGAATGCATTTGACCCTCTACAGCCCACACCGCCTCCACCGCCAGTGGCTAGCAAGCAGCAGTACCTGTGCCAACCACTACTGGATGCTGTCATGGCCAACCTCCGCTCCCCGGTGTTAAACCACTCCCTGTATCGCACCTTCTCCCCAGCCATGACAGCCATCCATGGGCCCCCCATTACGTAAGTGCAGCTTCACAGTGTGGAACAACAACACTTGCCACTTTGGTACTGGTATCAGGCAAGGTGTCGCCTTTTAATTGTATAGAAAGGTGAAACGAGCACTAGAATAACCTTAAAGGAGTAATTTCATGCTCCTTTTCACTTGTTGACACAGTTCCTACTTCTCAAAGCAATGTAGTTGACCAGCTTAGGTAAAATACCACATAAATTGTGGGGAATAGCATGATTACAACCACAACTCTCGAAAAACTCAGATTTCAGTGACTGTTGCTTTAAATTTAACAAGCCACTGCCCACCCCGCCCTGACTTCCACTTATCTGTGTTGACGTGAGGCTACAACTGCTTTACTGCTTGTACTAAAACGCGTTTTGAACATTTCTGAACATAGTTTTATGCGTTTTGAACCAGTGCCCGCCTTTAACTAAGCCATTTCAAGGAAGGGCTTCCCAGATTGTAGTGTGTAGCAACAAACCATCTGGGAAGTGCGTAATGTTACCTCTCACTCACTGTGTGGCTCCGACTGCCTCCCAGGGGTCCAAACATCTCTGGGCGCAAGAGGAAGCAAGAGGACGATGAGCGGCAGACCATCCCCAACATCCTGCAGGGAGAGGTAGCTCGCCTTGACGTTAAGTTCCTGGTCAACCTGGATCCGTCTTACTGCAGCAACAACGGCACTGTGCACCTCGTCTGCAAGCTAGGTAACGTTCAGACCTTTTAAGTTGTGCTAAAGCTAGGTAAGCGTAAGATAGGTAGCGTAGCATCCTGTTTAGTTGTGCCAAAAACTAGGTAACGTAGCGACCTGTTGAGCTGTGCTAAAAGGTAGCTAGCCTTGCTAGGTAGCATAGCGACCTGTTGTGCTAAAAGCTAGGTAGCATAGCACCCTGTTTATTTGTGCTAAGAGCTAGATGGCATAGTGACCTGTTTAGTTGTGCTAAAAGCTAGGTAGCATAGCGACCTCTTTTGTGCTAAAAGCTAGGTAGCATAGCGGCTTAAGTTGTGCTAAAAGCTAGATAGCACAGCGACCTGTTAAGTTGTGCTAATAGCTAGGTAGCATAGCGACCTGTTCACTTGTGCTAAAAGCTAGCTAGCGTAGCGACCTGTTAAGTTGTGCTAAAAGCTAGATAGCATAGCGACCTTTGAGCTGTGCTAAAAGCTGTCTGTCTGTCTGTCTGTCTATATCATCCATCCATCCATCCATCCCATCACTCCAGATGACAAGAACCTCCCCAGTGTTCCTCCTCTGCAGCTCAGCGTCCCAGCAGACTACCCTGACCAGAGTCCCTACTGGGCCGACCAGGGGGAGCAGTACGGTAAGGGCTGGTAGCAGCTGATTGAGGTGAATGTTGGTCCTCTGGTCAGTGGGCAGGGGGAGCTATGGAGCGCAGGGCACCTAAGCACAAATTCCCCCAGCCCCATATTAGCCGGTTGTAGCTTCTTATAATACATCCATGGTTGTAGCCTTTGGGA